>JAPZDW010000009.1:12683970-12694632 GCA_029814725.1 Acanthurus nigricauda
TCCACTATACTTTCTTCTTTTCAAAACATTAGTTAGCTTTTGTTGCATTCCCCACTCCTTTTCTGGCAAGTACTCCTTCTATTTTACACAAGTTTCAGCAAAAAATAAGTCTAACACAACAGTGCGCGCACATACACACAGCTCAAGACTATTATCTCCCATTTTGTTGGAGGGTTACAAATTGAGGTGTGTGAGGGGTCAGGGTGTGCTCATGCTCTCTTTGTATCTGTGGGCAAGGTAACGATCCAACAAAACAAGGAACAAATAGCTTTATCCCCATGCTTCCTCATCTCTAATGGGGTCGTGGATAGGGAGGAAACCACGCTACCACATACATATGCAGTTTACTGATAACAACGTAAGCATCAACAGTATGCACACATCACATATACACATAAAGAAAACTACAGAATAAAAAATCTGAACAGGAGAAACTATAAGGAGGCTTATGCATATACATGTATATTACACAATTCCCAACTATATACAGTTCAGTATATACATGCATCTACTGCATCAACCATGCATATGCTAACAAACACATGTATCTTTAGAAAAACATGTTTTTTTTACAATCTGTACACTTGTTTCTGAAACACTATGCACCGCAGGCTGCACACAATCTCCTCATCAAATCACTTAAAACATAATGTAATTGACATCCATATTTTCTGAGTGCTACTGCTGTGTCTGCTTGAAATATTTGGCTGAGTAGGTTCCTGCTGATAGCTCCACCTAAAAAGTAAATTGACATTGTGAACATGTGGAATACTGAAATCAACTTATGATGGTCTGCCTTTTTAGGTAAATATATGAAAAATGAAGAGTCTGCAGTGATTGGACACTTGTGTGATGAGCAAAAAAAACCCAGAGAATTTGCTCTAAGTAGAGAAGAGGCTATAATTTTGCAGTTGTGCATATGCATGTGTCCCAGAGATCTGTTAAATGCAGCAACAAGCAATTTAAAAGGATATCTAGTAAGGTTAAATAATTGTTTGAAAAGGCGGGGGAGGTTGAGATGCTGGCTTATAAAGATGCACAACTCTTTCTGTTCAACTCACTCCAAAAACCTTTTGTTTACAGTCAATAGAAAAGATTTCTTTTTCTTACAGCATTTAAAGTGACTGTCCCCAAGTGACAAACTGAATTAGGCAACAGGGCTTTCATGCAATCAGCTCCATCTGTTGCAGACTTACTTCATGATTATTTAAGAGTAAAAGTAGAATATTTTTAAGTCTTTCTATGTGACTTAAGAGGAAAAAGTTCCTGTATATAAGTTATGCGCTTTATTTAACCAAGATTTTCTTCAGGGAGGAGGAATTCTAGGCCAATTGATAAGGACTTAACCTAAGAGTTCTTCTCATTCACTCTGATGAGTTCAAGACCGGAAAAGAAAGAGTATACATCAATGAATTGTTTTCACTCTCTCTTATGAACTCATTAGGTAAGAGAAAAATAACACGATTAATGAAAAAAACAAACAATAAAATGATTTCGGACCACTTACCAAAATCTTTATTACCCACTATTTGTATTAGCTGCTAAAGCTTGGCAAAGTGCTTAAGTGCTGGAACTAAGTTATGATACCAGTCTAAATCTAGCTCTGGCAGGCTAATTGGTGCTTACAATGATTAAGAACTGCCTGATAGGTCAGCAGGACAAATGAATCAATGCGAGTGAAAAAGTTTGACCAAGAACTAAGTTTTAGATGAGTGGAAGAGGGTTATGGTCACGGACTGATCAGAGAGGCAGCGTTGATGGATGGTTTGTAAATGTGATAAAGCTGTGACTCAGGGCCTGAGCAGGATGTGTGATTAAGCATAAGATGAATGTGTAATGATCCCTACAGGGAACAGGTGGCATGCGGGTGCAGAAAAAAGTAAGACTTGTGATACATATACATGAATTTTCATACAGATGTAGTTGTGGTTTATGTAGACTGACAGACACACATAAGCACATGATAGCACACAGCCTACACTTCTACACAAACAAATACACAAAGACACACACAAAAAGAAAAGTTGAAATGTTCTTACTTGGCACTCTGTTGATGGCTTTGAGCGGCCGAAGGACACGCACTGTGCGAATAGCCGACAGGTTGATGTTCTGCAGGTCCAGTGAGTACTCTACCATCCTGTATAAACAGAGGAAGGACAAAGAAAGCACAGTGAGAGAGCTAATTTAACGTTTCTGTAGTTACCTGGGTTAGCTACTGGATCAAAGTATGACAGAGAAGGATTATCACGGCTTTAGCTGGACCAAAGGGTCCTGCTCACGATTCAACATCAGTGGTCATTCTTTGATCAAGTTTCACCTGTCCCCTCCCAGAACTCTGTGAGCCTCAACAGTATGGGGAATGTAATCTGAAGAGCATTGCAACACTTCAGACAAAGTGTAGGGGGGATAAAGTGACAAAGAATCAAAAGAGAAGAATAACATAAAAGGGGAGTGAGGAAGAGAAAGAGGGAGCGGGATAAGATAATAAGATAAGTTACCATCAAAGTTAAAGTTCTGTGTCAAGATACAAATTTTTCTGCATTATTTAGATTTTTTTTTAAATCTTGCTTTTGACAGCTAAAAGAAGAAAGCCATAAAAATCGGGTACTACAGCTGCAGTGCTGTCTTGATTTGTCCTTCTAAATTATGCATTACAGATAAGCTAATGAGGGCTAGAAGGGCAGGTTGTTGTTTCTTTGCATATATAATAAAAACAATGCACCAGGTATGTCCACGAGGTTAAGTCAAGATACAGCTCCTTAATATGCTTTACGAGTACAAATATCAGTCAGCCTTGTTAAGTCTGAAAAAGTCTTTTCCTCATTTTTTTTTTTTTACCTGTAAACTTTTCGACTGATCTTGGGCGTACATTGAAATAAACATGGTGGTGAGAGCAATATCTAGTAAAATTGAGTTGTGCTCCATCTCTGGATCACAAATCTTAGCAAACATATGCAAGAAGACATGCTGGTCTCAGACAGGTTGTAAAAAATAAGTCTCAGTGCTGTGGATTAGGCCAAAACAAACTATGTGGGTACAAAATGGAAAAAAAAAAAAAAAACCTCAAGGAGGGACTTTTTGCTTGGCAAGGAAAGCAGCAAAAGCATAAGACCTCCTTTACAGACTGTGTGGACAGAAGCTTGGCCTGTATGTGGTATGAAGGGGGGATGACCAGGGAAGATGTTCATCCGAGCATGTGCAAAATAAAAGAATGAGACTGAGGGAGGAGGTTAACGGGCGACAGCAAGTAGGTGCCCGTTGGTGACAGACATGGATCTCATAGCAGACTGTCAGCTGTGATTTGGTCTAATAGGTTTGGCATTGCCCTGAGCAATTAGCCGAGATGTTAATCTAATAAATTCTGCCGAGAGGGAAGGTTGAGGCATTTACAAAAAGGCATAAGCATACAGACATAAGCCTCCTTAGATAAAGACAACTCAAAAGGCATGAACTGGCAGACTGTAATCTCTGTGTGCGATTCTTTGCCACAATAAGCACACTACGAGCATTCACTAGGGATCTTTAAATGAAGATAGATGTCCCTCCACTTACCCTAGTAAGTCTGTTTCTCTGCCTTTCTTTGTCTACTATTATACCAGCCACTTGCCTCATCCATCTTTGTCTCTCCTTCACACACACACAAACATGTGCACACTTAGCCTCTCATTTCACTTTCTACATAGCAGGTGTTTGAGCAGGTGTGTTTGCTTTTGTTTTGCACAGATGCATTAATTTAGCAAGCTTGTGTGTGTGTGTTATGGCAAGTGTGTGTGATGGACAATTTATAAGAACAAATCAAACTTGCGCAACAACTTAAACAATATTACAATGGATTTGTATGGCCTTGTGAGCAGGTGTTAAGAACATTTCAGCATTGGTGTTTCTCGAACACTCATTTTTGAATTCCTAGTCTCTGTCTTTCATTTATTAATTTCTTTCCTTCTTCCTGTCTGCATTCCAAACCCTTTTAACTTTCAATTTAAACATATGTGCTCGTCTAAAACATCAAAACAACTTTTCTGCCATCTGTGCCCCTGGATTCAAGTCTTGTTTTCATTAATGTGGAAGGATGCTAAAAATTACAGTAAATTTTCACCTTTACCTTAGTGAATACCCCTTATCTTAGCATACTGCAGCATTCTTGGTCTTGGTTTTCTCTACTGTAGTGTCTGTGGCAGCGTACTAGAGTTTGTTGCCTTAATGTTTCGCTCTCAAAAGACACCTCACACAGGGTTGCATGTATAATGAGTCCACTAGCAAAATATGTCTTTGGCTTTATTCAAATTTATATTAATTTATTTGATGAAGAATATGTGTCATGATGTTGCTTCTACACTATTAATATTTTGTCTGTAACTTGGCAAGAATGGTACAGAGGTTTATCACCTATTTAAAATGATTTATTTTGCTAAAATACTATTTTGGCCAGATTGGAAATATTTTGCACGATTTATTATTTATTTTTTATTTGATAACAAACGCAGGACTTGTACTGATTGAATTTTACCAACATGTAAACAAATGGAACAGAAACACATGTGAACAACAATATTTTGTGCACATTAGTTTAGTGTTTGTATGATGCACTTAAAGCAAACCAGGAATTGAAAACATTAAGTCACATAAAGTGACAGATTACTCATTCATGAGACAGTTTTGATGGCCTGTAATACTACATCGTCAGTGCAACACAGTCACAAAAATTGAATGTGAAATGCCTGGACCTTCTCTGTGATTTTCATAAGAAGCTGAGAAGACACATTAACTAATAGTTATACTGAAAGAGGCAGCATACACTTGACTGAAGTATTGCTTACAGTCTGCTACAGTCAGAGGAGGGAAACAAATACTGGAGCAAGTGGGTCCAAAAAATTACTAATTCATACAAATTACAGCGTATGTCATCTTCCTGCAGAACATATTTTCCAAATGAACTGTTTCAAGGTTAAGCCTTTTTTAATTTTACACTGCTATAATTCATGCAAACCTTTGCTTTTCCTTGAAACACAATTTTTCAGGTAGAAGAAGGAGTGGAAGTAGTGCTTTAGAGTACTTTCATAGCTTTTCTCTGTTAGTTATGTAGAAAAAGAATGTTAAGCAAAATATTAATATTAATAGTTATATCAAGGTATCTCTTTTAAAACATGTCTGGAGGTGGACACTGAAGTATGCCTTAGCTTTGTGGAATTTTGTTGCTACATCACTTCACTCTTTCATTCCCAATAAACAAAAGTCCATAAGGCTGCTTGAGCATTTTGTCACTTAAATGTAAACATATCTCAGTCCTTAGCTTATTTTGAAACTACTGATACTAACATTTCCACAGACTCAATGGGGTGAAATTTCCCACGGGGAGTTGTTGCCATGAGAAGACCAGTAAGGTAAATTTCCCTGGTTTATCTGTTAGACTTAATTATCAAACAAGCCTGTAGCTGGTCTGTAGGGAAGACTATCATGGTCAGAAAAAAGTCAAAATGAGGAAGATATATTTTTATTATGCACTTCAAAAGTGAATGAAAAAATTAAGACATAAAAAAACTTCCCAATTTCGACTTTATCCTCAAAAATTTAAAACAATCTTCTTCCTTGTTTTTTTCTTTTTATCCAGGATCCTAATACTCTTCTGTAGCTCTTTGTTGCAGTCTCACCACAAAAAAAAGAGGTAGACTGGAAGCAGATGACCAAATCCAAATACTCAAAATCTTTATCTTACAGCTTTCTAGGCCCATCAAAAGTAGCCCCACAAATTGGAAGCGCACAAGATTTCATTTTACACACAACATAACATACATGGCCTAAAAAACATAACATGCATCTTTACTGGAAGAAGAATTAAAGCTAGCATTATGTAGTAGTTGCATACCCAGCCATGACGATGAAGAAGTCTAGCCTGTTCCAGGTGTCTCCCAGGTAACAACGACGGCCAAAGATCCCAAGGGCAACCATCTTTACCACCATCTCCAATGCAAAGAAGATGTAGATGAATGCATCGAAGGCCTAAGAAAAGAAAACGGGGACAAAAGGACAAGAATGAGAACAAGATGTAAATAACATTTTTGTTTTAAGCACACAAGCAAGACATCTGTTTGTCTGTAGTGTTTTCAAGAAATTAGAAGGCTCAAGCTGTTGTCAAAGTTTCCCCTTCATTTCTTTCTAAACCAGTTCTCAGTAAATGCGGAGCACTTGACAATCCCTTTTAAGTGTAAGGATCTTTTTTAAAGCACTCCTTTGTGCTTCTTTTGATACCAAGACTTCCTTTGATACCACAAAATAAAAAATAAAGGAATCAAAATGGCACATGCATCCTGAAGTACATGTGTACACCTCTCACCGACAAGCTTTTTTGTTTTAGACCCATATATTTATTTAAACACTCAAATAGATCAACAGCCTTCTATATTCCACCTTTCAAAGACAATTTTAGCACTTTTTGAGTGAGTAAGATGACACTCCAGAACACCCTGAAGCTTACAGGACCTGTCAGGTTATTTTCATCCAACTGCCTTTTCAAACACAAAAAATCATAATCTAATTGTATACATACTAACAACAAATTCATAAATTACGTTCAAGGCTGATGTACCCTCTTAGCGTGTTTGTGTGCTTTCTAGTAGTAATTATGATAGCACGGGTGACTATTGCTTCAGCCAGCTTAAAATTATGATTCTAATGGCTTAATAGGGCTAAATCGGTTTATGTGAGCCCAGGAACATGTGGCTCCACTAATAAATTACAACACAAAACATATGGTGCCCAACGTGTGCCTACCCACATTTTAATACTTGAATCACAAGTGAACAAGATGTGAACAGGAAAAAGAAAGTGAGAGATATCCATGACAAACCTCAGAGAAAACAAAGACAGATAAGATACAGTGAGAGATAACTGGAGAGAGAGACAGATGAGCTTATTTCTCTTCCATGTCCTGCTTGCATTATTATGTTCAGATCACTAGCTAAACCTCCCATTGTATTTTTGTAACAAAACTCTTTCCCAGCGCTCTTCCCCTAGGCTGCATGACTGTGGTTGCTGCCTTGTTACATATTCCTACTATATATAACTCAAGCTGCTATCTCTTGACACAGAGATTTTTAAGGACTAAAATTCAAATATACAATGATTCTGCATGTCCGCTCACAAAAAAATGGTCATAATTTAGATTTTAGATGGTGACAAGGCTTGTTGTTCGTTTCACTCCTGTCATCCTGTGCACAAAAGCATCTAAGCTATTCCAAATAGAATAACAATTTCGCTGCTACTGCAGTAAACTACCTAGTTTAAAATAAAGTCAACCTCTACTGTTGTTCTAGGCTCTGAAATTGCAGTTAGTATGCCCTGAAAATAGAATTTGTCCAATCAACATACTAGGCAAATACACATGCTGCAATATGAAAATAATCTTTCACAAGAATAATACATTTCTAGGGTTTAATGGCAGAAGTTAACTTACAAATTGGTGCATCAACAATAACCCAGTGCAGTTAAAAAAATACTGGTTTATGGTACATTTGGACAACTTGGAGTTATATGGTTCACTTGGAGAAAAAAAAGTGTTTCCTTTTACTCAGCACTTGTCAAAAACTCAAAAATTGTGTTTCTGTAGTGTTGGACCACATTGAATGAGATAAAATGTGTGTAAAAGTTTGAGGATTTATTTATGTTGCAGCACTGACAGTGGTAGGGTTTGTTTGTCAGAAATAGCAATAGTCAAGAGATGGGATGAGCAGCTATCTAAATTTGTGCACTTGTGGGTGTGTGTATAAGTATACACATGTGCACAAGACTGTAAGTGTATAAATCTGTGCTTTTTCTGCACTTGTTCGGGAATAGTTTTGTACATACAGGCATGACAGCTCCTTGGAATGCATTTGAAGCCAGCCTCTTACATTCATACTCATTCAATGACACACACACAAACACACACACATACAGAGCTCCCAGCATGCAGTGGGAAAGACAAGAAGATCAGTCTCACGTGGTGTTTAAATGATGTTTTTATAAATAATGCAGCCTGCACGCTTCACGTGTAATCCGACATTGGCTGCACCAGTTGGATCCCTGTCGCGCTCCGCTCTTAAGTGAAAGGGGAATGAATTCATCATATTTATTTGTCACTACTGCTAGCTTCCTCTAATGTCAGCCTATCAGGTTTTATACTCAGTGTGATTTGTAAAGTGGTTGAGGCTGTCTTGTGGTAGACCCTTTCATGATTTGAAATATGAGCTGGTGTGGAAGCTACTTCATACGCCGTCATTGTGACACTTAAATGGCAGGAAGAGCGGATGTTAAAGTAGGTCATCAGGATGGTGATGGTGGACTATATGAAATAAAATATGAATGCGTTTCTTTTTCTACTTGTAGAGTCAGTCATTGACGAAAATAATCAGTGCATAAATCCATTTGCACCATGAGGACAAATATTCATTCCACACTTACTAGAAAGCAGGAAGGGAAACAAAATTCCCGACACAATCATTCCACAAGTGCCTACAAGTGTCTCTGTGTTTTCTGAATCTTTGAAGCTCCATTTGAACAGGTGCTGCTTTGGCGGTATAATGAGTCCTGTCCCATTCAAATCCATTTTAGGTACAATAACAAGTTTTCATTTGCATGAGATGACTATGCAAATACAGACATGACTTATAAAGAGACAAATCTGGCCGAGAAGGACATCCATCTCCTTTCAATGAGTACAATTTTTCTCTTTCTCAGTGGCAGGTTTTGGCTGTAAACTTGTTAACTTCTTGGCTTAAACTGAAAAGCAGTTGTGATATTTTCAGCTTTTTCTATTGGCTGATTCACCAAATAAAATTAAAGTCATACTGTAATTAAAAAGAGCTATTCTAGAGACAATAGGTCAGTGGTTTGTGTTGAATGGTCAGATCATCCAAATGACTCATATGATACGGACTGGCCATTCAGACAGCTTTTACTTCTATATACTCAGGTAAAAGATTATATTGCCTTTAAAACTTGTTTGTGCCCCTAAAAGTATTGAAAAAGTCTGTAGCAATTTGTTTTTCAAGAATCAGTATCTAAGTTATTTAATATGAAAAAAAAATTCAAAGTCCTTTTATTTTGTCAGCAGTTGTACAAGCTGAGTTTAGGACTGGGCAATATATTGATATGCTATTGATCTGGTGATATGAGACTGATGCAACATTGATAACAAGGTTTGACTGATTGATATTTAGCTCTTACCCCACAGCCATTTGTATAGCCCTTCTATTTTCAGTATTTTATATAATTTTCATGTACCTAATATACGACTGCATATTTTTAAAAAGGAAAGGAAATGGTATGACAGATAAATTAATAATAAATATACAACTAAGCAAACGTACAAATATCCAAAAGCAACTTAAGAGTAACCTGTGGCAAGTTTAACACAATACACAAACCTTTTTTTAATCCAATCAGTGTAATCAATTTTTAAAACTCTGTATAACTTCACTATTTTCATCTGCAATTCAGTTTGTTTTACACATTCACTCCCAGAAACTCGGGGGAACATGGAAGTTGATCTGGACATTGACATACACAAAGATGGAGGACATATATCCTCTCGCAGGGCAGCGATCCTAACACCTGGTTCACCTTTCAAAACAGTTTACATTTTCAACACATATTTAACATCACAGTTAATATGCTGGTTAAGGCAACGAAATTTCTAAATTAGGTTTAGGACAAGATCATTTACTAATGCTGCTAAAGAGCTGTGTTGAAAACAGACCATTGACCGTGTGAAGATGTACATCATGACAGCTCCTCAAAGGTGAAGCCAAACATCTCAATTGCCTGCTGGTGTCTGGCTGCAGTCGAAGTCAATACTTTTCCTTCCATGTAAGTGGAGGTGATTCAAGATGGTTCTGCCATTTTAGGTTTTTCTTTTCACTGTGGTTTAGGTGTTCTTTTTTCCAGTAAGTTTGGTTTTAATCAGGGGTGCAAAATCATCTATTAAAACTGGGCAGACTCTGGCTCCAAAGGACGTCACCAGTGCAAGATGGCAGGGGCCATATTTGGCTTCATCCTTATACAGTCGAAGACACAGATGTTAAAGGGGTACCACATGTTGAGGAAAGGGTTGTTTCTCTTTACTTTCAACAAATCTTTTAGGATTTTTTTAATAAAACATCTTAATTTGCTCATGATAATGGTAACCCCACATTTCACTTCAATACAGAAGGATTAGTTCTATCATCTGTTAAAATAACTCACATTTACATAATATTCACATGGTGTGATGTAATCGAGTGCCATAATTCAGGGTTAGTATTCACGCAGAAGTCCAATGCCAAACCCCCCAAAAACCTAAAAGGCATGCAGCACCATTTCCTGGCTGCCTAATTTGAATATGAGTGTGTGAGTGTGGGTATGTAATTATGAGGTTGGCACCTATCAATACGAATGTTGTACTGCGTAAGACCCACAACACCTCCACAACGATCAATAAGTCCCTGTCGACTCCCACATGAAAACAAACAGTCTCACAAAGTCTCCTACGCAGTGCTGTACCTACACTCAGCCCCAAACATTACAAAAATAATCCTGCATTCACTGATTCATTAGCATAACTGTTGTTTTTTTTTTTCCTAAAGCATCTGGACCAAAACATATGAGTGACTTGATGCAATTACTAGAAAAGTTTGTGCAAAAGTTCCT
>JAPZDW010000009.1:13042849-13053169 GCA_029814725.1 Acanthurus nigricauda
CTGAGTTGTGTCGTTTTGTCATGTGTTTGCTTTATAACAAGAACAATGTGAAAGAGGCCCCTAAATACTGGTATCATGAGGCAGCTTTATTTCAAGCATGTAAACTACTGTAGATAATGTATGAAAGCAAAACTAAAGCCAGAAGAAGTCAGAAACCACAGGGGAGGAGTGACAAGTTTGTAAAGCATAAAAAAGTCATACATGGAAGCCTCCAGATGTGAGTTTTGATGTGTGTATGAAAAGGAACATTCGAGACTGATTGTGCATGTTTGAACTTTTTATTTGTAGGTTTATGACAATTGCTGACTTATGGTAAACTACATTAAAACCACTGACATTGAAAGACATTCCTCCTCAGAAACATACTTGGAAAATGAACCCCTCCATTTAGATGTTGCTGTAAATTAATTTCAAGCATATAATGGACCAAAGTTACAGAGGAAACGCTGATAGCAACAGTCAATTTTCTATGTCTTAATCAAACTCTGGTTTCAGTAAATCAATTAAGAATCACTAGAAAACACTTCTCCATGATGCACTTTATCCCAGTATTATATGTGAAAAAGACCCCACTGAGCATGAACCATAAAGGTGCAGTTTTAGGAGTTGAGCTGAGTCAATTGCTAGTCAGTCTAGTCTTACCACATACATTCATATATCAGCCAACTGTTTGTGGGTTGTATTAAAAACAACCAGTACAAAAAAAGAGGAATCAGAGAGAAATTGTTACAAATCTTTTATTAAGATGTTCATTATTTAATCCATTTTGACATTTTCTCTATGATTTATATTTATTTATTTTACAGTTGTTAATGTGCAATTACCTTTGATATTGTTGGGTCACAGTTACAGGGCTTTCACAAAGTTATTGGCACTTGGAACACAGAAAGAATAGGATGAGCAGTACAGGATGTCCACTGGTGCTACAGGGTTACAGAGGGTAAGGAGCAGGGACAAGACATGGGCAGACCAATTACTGCACAGGTTGTGAAGAAGCGCTGGGTAAATATATACCGCATGCTGCGAGTGCACAACAAACAATCTGACCTCTATGTGTGCATCTATATATAATATACAGTATTTATCTATACATCTGTATAATCATATGTATATATGTTCTCTTAGTCACAAAAAGGTTCCCCATGCCGTGCCACACCTCATCCATTCAAGTGTGTAGGTTTACATGTTTTGGGAGGTGTTAACACATATGTTGAAAGGTATGGATATTTAATTTGCTTGGAACAAATAAAAAAAGAAAAGAAAAGAAAAAAAAAGGAAAAAGAAAAGGAAAAAAAGCCTGACAATTTTTTTTTTCTAAAAAGCACAACACACTCGTGTGCCTATTGCACATAAAGCATTGTGCAAGTAGGTTGTGAGTAAGAAACTTTTGGAACATTTACTCGAGTTGGCATACTGTAACCATCACTATTTCTAGTTCATTTCTTCAACTGATTGCAACAAAGGCCCTCAACCAGTGTTTCTAGCATAAGCTCATGACATGCACCAGCAGGATTTCCAGTCAATGGTGCAGTGTGGACTGGATTTGGACTGAGCTGTTGAGTTGAGAAAACAGACTGACAAGGTTTCCATAGAACCAGCGCTGTTTCACTGGTGATGTTTCAGTCCTAGTGAGAGAGTCACAATGGAGTAGGACTCAGTCACTAGGTCCCTATGTAACATGGTTACTGATGGAAACTCATTGAAGGCCTTTTTTGTTTCTCACTTATAGAGCTTCTATTTTTTTTTTATTTCAAGCCTGAAGGGTTTTTTTATTTTGACAAGAGACTCACTATTTTCTGAGTGTCAAAGCTAAGTATAAGTGATCTACCAATATTTTATTTAGTCATTCAACAGTCCAGTAATAGTTAAACTTAAGTCAGACATTTTTTCAGTAGTTTGGCTATTGTCATGTCTTGTTTTGTTCCTTCAGGTAGGGACACTGACAGATTTAGTAGACATATTGCCTTATAAGAAAACCCAAAACTACATTTAGCAATTTCATTGCTAAACTAAATGTCCCAAAAACTTCCTACATAAAGGTTAATTTGTCTTGGTCCTTGAGCCTTGTACACAGAGCAAATGATGTGGCATTTAAAGTGAATTTATTTTGAAAACTGTAAATTTGATATATTTCAAGTCTGAAATGAAACATTTATGATTTAACTAATTATTTTATGGTAAGCACTGCGTACTTTCATGATTTAAAAAAAGATTGGGGGGAAAAAAAGTGTTGTGCTGAAACTTGTGTAAACTTGGCTCTGAATAAAGCCACTAAGCAAATAAACATAACACATTGTGATTTGAATTTAACTTACTAAAACCACTGCTTTGCCTCTCTCTGAAACACATGAATAAACTTGTGGAAGTGAAACATGACACCAGCTGCATGAAGGACAGGAAGCACAACAGTCTTCAAAGATACTGAAGAGGTATGTGGGGGAGGGTTGCTCATGTGGCATCTACAGTCAAATGCAAAGCTTACTGAGGTTTCATTGTCATTAACTTAACAGAATACTTTCAAGGTACTGCATTTTTGTTCTGTCCATATACCCTCAGGTCAAACACATTAAATAAACTGATCCAGATAAATTAAATCAGTTATGAAAATAGGTTAAGCCTTTCATGCCACTAGTTTTTTTCTTCAATAAGATTGACTCAACTGCCTTGAATATGAAGCATTAATTCTCTCAGATTTTATATTGTACCTGTCTTCAGAAAAAATAGAACCTTCTAAAAAATTCCTTTCCAGTAGGAGAAAGAAATAAGTTACCTGCGAGAGCATTTCAGGTTAAGAACTCATTCTCGAGTTGCACCCAGACCACTGGCTAAAGGAGTAATAAATCCCCTTCACTGACCTATTGTTACAGGTCAACATGCATTCAAAAATCACAAACTTTCATATAAAAAAAAGGCTAATTTAGTTGTTGACATTTCATAATCAGATGCATCCAGCAACAGAAAGGAAGAACACTTGGGATTTAACTCAACAGTCTTCTTGATTATTTACAATAGGTGTTAGTGCCACATTTAACACACAGTTAGACATGGAAAAGAAAGACAGATTCCACCTACAGTGGTTCACTTGCTACACAACATTTTTCAAAAAGGTGCATGAACCACTGGTTCTTCTCATTAAGGTGCAGAAACCTCCACTCTACCTCTCATAGAAGGTGCAAAATTAAAGAGGTGGTGCATCAGATACATTAATAACCTACAAACCAAAAGACTGTGCAATGCAGACTCTCCGTCTTTACCAAAGAACTGTTTCACACACACATTGATAGTATCGTAAAACCTATTTGCTACAAGCAGTATTGCGTCCTTGTGACATCACTATCACATTGTCTTCTGTTTATGGAGTTCAATTAAAATGCACGCTTCAATATTCCATCATTATTCCCGGGGACTGTAGCATTTTTTACAGAAATGTCAGCAGTTTTTTTTGTCCCTTAAATAACTTCGGCACAAAGAAAGAAACTAGCAAAGCTGTCAGATCAATACAACCTTTATATTTCTACAAGTTCTCTTCAAAATTTCGGGCCAATGTTTTATCGAAGGAGGAAAGCATTGCAGGTTCACAACCCAACAGTCAAGCCAGCTGAATCAGTCTTATTATTCTTTTTAAGCTTGTGAAGATGAAATGCTTCAAATTTAGCAGTTCAACTGCTCATTCCATCACTCTGCACTGTCAAATAAAGATAAAAATAAATGACTAAGGGTCCTATGATAAGACTGCTTTATATATAGCGTTATACTCCTTTATTTCTGCAAAAATAGCACTTTTCCTTATTTGACAAGACCTCTTTCAATAAAACACGAAGATCGAGATTTTAAAACAATCCCTATCACTCATTTTGCTCACACCATTCGAGGCACGGGCACTTGTATAAATATAGTTTATCCTCTAAAAATATGACCGTCTTTGATTACCTGCTACCCTTAAATTTTCTTTACAATCAGCTCAGTAAAAAGCTCTCCCCTTCTTTATGGATCACTTTACAGTTTATAGACAGAGAAACGTGCTAAAAATTCAAAAAACAAAAAGATGCAATATATTTCTATAAGACACTGCACAGTGAAACACTCAGGTGAGACTCTCCGGTCTCAAGAAAGGTGGCGTGGGGCGAGGAATACTTGCAGGTTGATGAGGGGTTGATGCAAAGGGAGGAAGATCAGGTAGTGTCACCTCATTTTATTACTGTGACTCTTTTAAATTTAGCTCCGAGGCTGGAATTAAAGTCGTCAGGCTTGCATAGAGAAAAAATGCCACTGACACTTACATTCAATATACTTGCCGCCTCTACTTATAGCCTGTCCATTCAGCCATCACTTCCTCCTCAGGCTGCATGGGCAACTCCTCCCACCACCTGCATTTCAGGGAATGTATTTAATATGCAACAACTGATGCGTTTACACACCTTAAAAAGACAAGGGGAGGCAGAGGGCAGTTAGGAGAAAACTAAGCATCCTCTTACTCTCTCCCTTTCCTCAAATAACTCCATTGTACAGTAAAGCAAAAATTTAAGTTTTCATGTCCTGGTTATAACAGGGTAACAACAACTGTTGACCCCTAGCAGTGTAGTATAGACAGTCAGATGTGAGAGATCAGCGTGGGCCAAAGAGTGAGGAGGCAAGCAGAACTGGGGAATATCGGTATGCATTTCACCAAATTTCAACCTTCCCCTAGGACACAATGTTCAAAATAACGGTCCTCCATCCCCGCCCACACCTGGTAGGGATTCACCTGAGGAGCCACCTGACTCCATGCCAGCACCGCCGGTGGCCTCCAGTGAGGTGGGGTCGAAGGCTGGATCCGCACCCAAGGCGTCGTCCTCCATCTTGACGCCATCTGGCAGGAATGCGGCATAGGCGTCGCTCTCAGCCATCAGCAGCTTCAGCTTGGGGATCCAGCTCTTGCGAACCACGCGTCGGGCGTTGGTGCACATGTCAGCTGCAATGGCGTTCATCTCACTTTCTTTGAAGCTGGTGGCAAAGTTCTGGCAATAAACTGATGTGGAGAAGAAAAACATCAGAGTCAGGCTGATTGCATGCTATGATGGAGACTTCTAATAAGACAAGAGCCTGTATCATAAAGCAGACAAGAACCTTAACAACACAAACGGTGCAAAGGGAAATATGTTTTTCATAATCACATGTGGACTGCACTTAACTAAAGAATTGATTGCTGCATTGCAATCATTAATTCTGCACCCTATCAGAAGATTTTTACACAACTTCATCTAGACTTACAAAGGGCATGAAAAAAATTCAGTGCAGATGGACAACTTTTTAACTCCCTCTAGTGTTTCCAACTGGTAATACTGATTCCCAAAAGCCTAGCAAATACCAACATAGGATATACTGCATTTGTTGACAATTTTTCAAGAAGAAAAGATAAGCACCAACTCAGAAAAAAGACAGAAGAAAGAAACATATTCACAGAAGAAGTAGATTCCGACATAATTTTGTATGGAGTGAACATAGTTTTAGTACTTCTATGCATAATGTATATTTAGCGGGGTTTGGCATTAGTGTAAAGGGGCACGCAAAAAAAAAAAATACATTAAGAGAAAGAGCCTGAGTCTATTCATTCATTCATTCATTAATCATTCATTTAACATCTAAAACTTTTACTTACTGTGTAAAACAAAAAGTTTAATTTTGAGATGTTCTCAAAAATGTACTTTCAACTGACATGTTTCACTGAACTGAGACATTTAGCTGCCAGTCATATGTTTTTGCACTGAACATAAAAGGTAAAATGTGCAAATTGTTTGCATGCTTGAGGTCAAACACCCACAGACAGAAAAACATGTACGCTCACATTTGACCGCATGTAGAACTCTGTTGTCCAGGGGCTTGCGGCTCGGGTCATTCGTGGACGAGCGGATGCCTGTTCCACAGCTGTTGGCCAGAGTATTCCTGATGCAGCAAAATAAGATAGAGACGCACAGAACACAGAGCAGAGGAAAACAAAAATAGTTGTTTTATCATTTTAATGCCTGCAGATAAAAAAATACATTAATTTCTATATTACAAACAAAGTCTCTTGCTTCTTTGAAGGGAAAAACTTGCAGAAATAGACCAAAACACCCAGACAGGGGAAACAAACCTGTCAAAGAAGGCAGCCAGCAGCCTCCTCAGCAGCACCTTGTGTCTAGTCCCTGCGCTCACATGACAGTTCATTAACTGAGCTCGTGATATATACACAGAAGTACCTGCAAAAAATATTAGACAAAGAAATGATCTATGAAGCATCACCTCCACGATGCATTTATTGTCTCACTTCATGGCATGTTTGACCTGTTCAAGTTCAGATTTTGTTATTCATATGCTGTCATATACTTTGAATGAAGCATTTGTTTATCTTGCAGAAACTGTGGTTCAACTTTGCAGCTGCATGTAGGTGAGAAGTGCTTTCCTTTTTTTTTTTTTTTTGGCCAAAAAACATGTTTACTGTTACATTTTCAGTCGCATTTAATTATAGTCATCTCATTCTTTAAATGTTGTCATGATATGCACAACTCATTTCCTTTTTTGGAATTTCTAATTTAATTGTTAAACTCCTTCACAATAGTAGCTCATTGCATATTACCTTCCTCCTTTTCTCTCTCCCAACATGTTTTTCTTATTCTCTCACTCAGTCACACAGATACACTGTATCAAAAAGTATGTAAGTTAGCTTATATGGTAGCACAGGCACTGTCACAGGATGTCCTTAACTTAAAACACACTGAGTCAAATGTGCAAGACTGCCACGTAATCTGCATGCCAATGCGGAGCCCAGTCATTTAAGGACAGCTTCCTCTAAGCATGCGTATATATATATCATGCTCATTGTCCCTTGAATCAAATTTCAGTAGTATATTTCTAACTGAGTATTTTGTTTTCTTTTCAATGTTAAAAAGTTCTTAGATAAAGTCATAAATTAAACAACTCCATTAAAAGTCAAGTCTGTTGTTCTTGTTAGGACAAGATTCTACGGACTGACACACACGCACACACACACACAGCTGCCCACACATACCTGAGACTAACTCTAGTTTCTCAGCAGGGTCTCCCTCCTCGTACAGTTTGGGATGACAGCGGTTGCCTATCTGAGCGATGAGTTCTGCAGGGAGACACGTAAGGTCTCTACCTCGCATCCGCCCCCTTGTCTCTGTGTGGTCTGGGAGAGCCTCAACGCGCTCGCCAGCAGCTGAAAAAGATATTACTGCAAGATTAAAATAAAACCACATCACTCTTAAACACACAAAAAATAGAGTGCACTACAATTCCTGCTACATCAGCAATACATCATATTACCATTAAATACATTAAAATAAAAAAGGAAATTTCAGCTCAACATGCAAAATGACAAAGGTTTTCTGTCTTGAAGGTGTTTCACATGTATATTTTGTTTCATGTCCAGTACCTGCAGCTCACATGTTGAGCATGCTGTACATGGTGTACATGTTGCAGATTTGCCTATACTGCTCTTCAGCACTTTCATCTGTTACCTCTTCTTCCTCTTCATCGTCATGGTAGCTTATGGGTGAGTCACTAGCATAGGTACTTAGAGTGCCTGGGCTGGCACCCTCTGACATGCCAAGACCTGCTGCGGAGCTCCCATTGGTGCCAGCACTGCCACTAAGCCCGCCACTGGCTACCACACCTGCCAGGTTGGTTGTTGTAGCACCCATACCAACGGCCAATCCGAGGGCTCCAGGGCTCTGAATTGCACTGCCCCGCAACCCCTCCTGGGAATAACGGGCTGCTTTCCTGGCACCTCCTCCTCCCCCTGAGCCTGCCCCACCTCCATCTCGGCTGCTACCACCCTCCCATAGTCGCTTCGCTACAGGCGTGCAGACTACTGAGTAAGGAGCGGCTGCTTCTGGCTGGCTAGCTGGTTGCTCCGCTTTCACTCGGGATACCAGAGAGAGAGGCGTCAGGCAGGAGGTAGGCCGGGCTGCACTGTTACTGGTTTGTGTTACAGGGCTCTGGGGCTCAGAAGTTGGGGCCTCCTCACCATGAAGGCCCTGGGAGTCACAGCTGGGGGAGGACACCTGGAAGCAAAAGTGTACAACTTTGTGTCAGCACACACGAAAACACTGATGTACCGCCAACAGATACATGTTTGCTTGTTTGATTTTGGAGGCCAGGCCAAATCTCTCCTTCAACTTAGACATCTCAATTAATGGCAAGATTCCCCATAAATTTGGTATGACCATTCATAGATTTTGGGCATAACTGATGTACATAAAAATTTATTTGTATTTATATCTATTGTGCTCAAAGCATCTAAAATGTAGTAGTGGAAAATCTTTTTTCGCATACATAAGACATGACAAAAGTTATTTCTCTTCTGAAAATTCCTTTGACCTTACCTTGAGGAAGAATTCGGTGCCTTTTTCCATGATCTGTTGGATCTGCAGGAAGCCGGCAGTATACATGAGGAGAAACTGGTCCCCCACCGTCATGCTGAGACGACCTGTGTAACAGAAAGCTAAAATCTGCTGGAAGCTCTGGGGTTGCACAGCCGGCGGGAGCTCCACTACGGTTGGGCTCGTTTCATTGCCACTGCCACCTCCACTACTGCTGCTGAAAAGGTCCCGGAAATAAGAACTGCTAGCAGCTAGCACTGCTCGATGGGCCTAAGGCAGAAGCAGACACATAAGGTAACCAATTACAACCTTTGACAGTAGTACTGTTAGCTATTTTTTTTACTGAAATGTAAGATTGCTGCTGATATCATACCTAAGAATCTTAAATCAGACCTTCTAAACAATGGGGCTGTGGTTAATGAATGCTAATGCAAAGCTTCCTAATATGTGGATAAGATTGTGAGGGATTCTTATAAGAAAATACCAATGTGTTAAAGGCTGCATATTGTTCAGATTTCCCCCACTGTACCCGAGTTTGGTACCAGGATGATATAATGTCTTTTCTGAAGCATTATTTTGCTTCCTTAAAAAAAACCAACATAATAAGCTAAAATTTGCAAATAAAATCAGTGGTTAATATTTTCTTAACATAAAAGGGCTGCAAAAACTTTATCTAAATAAAACACAAGTTACAAATAGGAAAGGTACTAATTTAATTATGTAGAGAAGACAAAGATATTATCCATTGTGCAAGCACTTGGTGCAACCTATTGTAGAATTATTATCAGTTTGTTTTGAGCATAGAGATTTTATGCCCGGTCAATGATATATTTATGTTTTTATTTTAAGTATCTTTACTATAAATTAATTATACATAACGACGATTTATTATGATTCCTCAATTACTGATCTGGAGCTGTCTAAACATTCTTGGAAAGAGAGACATAGTACTACAGGTACAGCTTTCTTAATCAGATCAGAGTGAGGAATGACATCCAACCAAGACTCTGAGCTCTATAATTGTGCCCCTTAAAAGCCATTAACTCATTACCTCAAAAGGAGAAGTAGGCAATAAGATGGCATTAAGGAGGTCCAGTTTTTATTCTGAATAAATACTAAAACAGGTAATTTGACCAAAAAAACATTCAGCTAGACAGGAAGAATGTAGCAAAATCCATTGATATACTTGGATGAAAACCAGCACACTGAGAGGAGTGTGTTATCAGTCTACATTGAATGATGCATTGCTCACCCCAGTCAGTGATTGGGAACTATTCGTATTAATGACTAATTGTTTACACCCAAGCCTTACATTCTCTGAATGAAGCCATGACATTTATTGTAAGCTCAATTTCCATTAGGAAAAGAGTAAGAACTTGTCATCAGAACAGTACCTTGAAAGCGTGGCCCTTGACCACCACGGAGACATCACAGTAAAGGCCCTGCAGTCGCTGCTCATTCAGACACTCTAAAACGTTGTTGCCAAAGTTTGGGATCGCCATCTGGAGGGTCTGGGCCATGGTGCGCGTACGCACACCACTAAAGGGTCTTGTTGGAGAAGAAAAGAGAGACAAAGAAAAAGAATAATGACAGAGTTATGACAAATTAAAAAGCTATACCACATCTATACATTAACTCTGTGTATAACATGGGCAAGTAAACATAGATTCAACATCACTTGGAAGCATCGGGCTATTGCTGTCTATACTCAGCTCAACAAAATCCCCTAATGTAGTGTCATAAACATAATTTCTCAAGATTGGCTTAGCTGGGATTTTTTTTGCTTTGCTTGTCTCCAGACCTCTATGAGTTTGATGAGCTGAGATTCAAAACTTAAACTTAAATTTAAATGAACTCATATAGGGACTCATTCATTACCCTGTGTTTACACTGCCTCATCCCTGCTCTAATGACAAGGGTCATGGTTCCACATGGAATAACATGGACACAATGTATT
>JAPZDW010000009.1:13252020-13264972 GCA_029814725.1 Acanthurus nigricauda
TTTATTTTGTGTCATGAGCTACGTATCACTTTCATTAAATCTAATCATGCTTTTATTTTGAAAAGTACAGGTTGTATGGTCAGGGCTTGACGTGAGCTTTTTTTGCTAATATCCACCTGTTTGTTTTGTATATGCCATGTATATGCTTCTGTCATCTGTCAATAATAAGGGGCAAATAATGAGTTTGTTGCCATAGGTAATTTGCTGGTCATCACACACAAACCACATTTGAAGCTATAGGAAGTTTCACATAGGATGCTTCTTGGTCCAAACCCCTGTGGTTTGGACACAAGTTTAAGACTAGGTTAAGGGTGACTTGGGAAGTCTGGTATGAACCTTTGAAATGATAAAATTGCTCATGCATGGAGAAAGTTTAATTATTTACACAAACTATTGTGTTTTAAGTTTCATTTTAAAGTCTTCATCAAAGTTGATCACTCATTTATTTAACTGGTCTATCTATAGTTTCTCCTGTGCATCTCCTTCATCAATAAGCCTGCAAAATACAGAGAATACCTTTTCTGGTATAACTTCACAGTTATTGATGTTTTTTGTTTTTTTTTTTTTAGAAATTAATTAAAAACAAGACAGGAAAAGAGTATACTTAAACAATGAAATACCTCCTTTGAAATTCCAAATTCTGAAATCACAGTTTCAACATTATTTCTTCAGTCATCCAAAAAAGTTAAGCCCAAGAATCATTCAGGAGGTATCAGGAGCTCAGGAGGCTGGAGTTTTAAAATTGGATTTCTGCTCATATTTTCAATATAATACTATTGTATTATCTTTCTATGGTAAGTGCAAGGAAATTCAGCACAAGGGAACACGTTTTTTTCTCCTGGATGTAAAAGCCTCTGGTGGTTTCATCACTGTTATATAATGCAATTCTTTCACTCCATGATGAATTTCAGTCTTGATGGGAATGGTGTTTTCCAGCACATAAATAGGGTCCTAAAGCAAGAGGCAGCATTACCATCTGGATTAGATGAACAGATAAAACAAACATGCTTATGCACTGAGCATCCAACACCACCAACCTCTGACTTCATGTATGCTGCTGCTCCCTTTGCAGCCTTGATGATGACGTAAGGAACTCTGTCTCCCAGGTTTGGGGCACTTCCGGCATCTCTCTTCCTCATTCTGTAAAACATTCATATTTAAAGGTCGGTTAATTTATCTCACACACATACATAAGCATTGCCCCTTGGAGTATGACTTTAAATGAGACGTCTGAAGTTACACTGGTTAATCAGACCTCTCAGCCAGCTCCACGTGCGCCTGTTTGCCAGCGTACTCCTGGGCGGTGCGCGTTAGCTCCTTGGTGATGACCAGCTGGCTGATGTCGATGCGGTTGCACAGTAGGTCTGAGATCACTTCTTTAGCATGAGCCACAGCACCCTCAGGATCTCTGAGAAAAAAATCCCACCAGCAGTCACTGTTTTAGTTATTTCTTTCACAATGAATTAACATCTCAAAGTGCAGGTAATAATCAACCAGACAATCAGAAAGTGGGCACAGAGTGTTGGTATCACATTTAGACTTCTTGAAAACCAGAAATCTGATAAAACAGTTTAAGAGGAGCTAGAAAAGATTAGAGGTTAGAGTTATATCTTACAATAGATTTAAAAATGATATTAAAGATGAATCTATAAAAACTGATGAATTATTAAAACAAAACAGAACTGGTAATATATTTGTCCAAAATGTGTTTGTACCTGTCTATGAGGATTTTCTGCAGACAGGTGTTAATAAGGTTAGCCACCAGAGGGCAGTTGTCTCTGCGGACAGTTTCAATGCCTTTACAGTCCATCTTGTCGTGAGTGTCTGCACTGGAGGAGAAATAGAGGCCTGCATAGCGCTTCTTGTTGATCAGCAGGTATGGGTAGTAGACCTGTGGAAGTGACAAAAGGCAAGTTCTTATTAGCTGAAAGGGCGCTCTTACTCTCTCGCTGTCCCAAAACTTGTCCAAAGCAATTTGAAACTGGTTTTCTGATTCTCAAGGATGCCCCCCTCAGCCACAAGGGCTGCTGCAGGTCTATTTTGTCCTCCTTGTTCAATCACCTTGAGCCAATAGTGACTGTTCCTTGACATACTACATGGTAACATCAGTCAAGGTGGTGTTATTTGTCGAGTGTCCCTGTTACTCCACTCCTCAGATGTCTCACTCAAGCTAAATAGCCCGATAAAGAGACACGGCTCTAGCACAACTTGACACAGAAGCTGAAATTACTTGGACAAGTATTATAATAAATCAAGTGGGCAGAAATGGTACCTTCTCAAATTCCAGTTTGATAGGCGATGTGAAGTGGGACGATACCCACTCTGCTGCTTCCTTCCCGATGTCCATGGCCTCCCTCACTGCCGCAACTCCAAGCTTAACCATCACAGAGTCTGTATCCCCATAAATGACCTTTGAAAGATTTTAAATAATACCATTTATACAACACGCACACAATGCAGGTCCTTTGAAAAAAAAAAAAAAATCATGCAGTGGGCTCAATAACTCATCATATAAGTAAGCTGATTTGTTAGCTCATGTATGGTTAGCAGGAAAGAGCGGAGTGCGTAGTATGGGTCAGGCCAGTATTGCTGGAGCACAGCTATATGTATTCCTCACCTTAGCATCAGCTTGGTACCCGTTGGCAATTGTGTACCTGGATTCCACCAACTGTTTGGTTTGCTCAATCATCTGTCTTCCAAAACCAGTGACACTCTAGATGAGAAGAAAGGATTTCATAAGTTCATCACCAAAAGATTTGGGGTGTTTAATGACTGGCCACACGTACTGATATGAGTTTTATTGTCTGGGAAATATATCTGTCAGACAAGGCATTTTTTTCCCAGAGCAGCTGTGAGGGTGTTGTAAAACTCAGGAAGTCAAGCTTCTGCAAAACAGTGAGACACGCAGCCTGATGTGGTTCATTTTTCAATTACTGCAGGTTTTTAGATTGAACTCTTCAGATTCCCACCTGTTCTGTGGCTTCTACTTCAACACTTATCTTTGCTCTACATCTTTATTGTTTACAGTGAGCACTCTGACTTTACATCTGTGCAGAACGGTATTAAGCATGATGACAAGTGGAGACTTCATTCAGCATGGTTACAACTTTTGCATTGTGCCGGGATTGTTAATACCTGATATGTTCACAAATGCATTTTTAACACAACAATGCAGTCATTCAACCTCTGACTCAACTTTTGGTGTGCAATTATCCTTTGTTAAATTTTCCCTTTGAAAACACCTTAATTTTTTAATTAATTGTAACAATTGTAAACAAGCTTACATGCTTACAACATGACCTATTTAGCAGCCACTTGTTTTAATGACAAACAACAGAATTATCCCACAGTTATTAAAGTCATTTTCAACATATAAAAAAAATTACATTTCTTTTCCTACCAAATTCACAATGTTACTGTAGTCGTGCCTTTATACTTGTATGAGACCAAGAGTCAATTGCTCACCTGTGAGATCTCTAGGCAGGGCAGCTTGCCCACCTGGGCACCTGTGAAGCCGTACACGGAGTTTGCGCTGATTTTGAGGGCCAGCTGTCGACCGTCCAGCACCTGCCTCTTGAAAGGGTCAGTTTCCTTTTTTAGCTCGGTTTTGGCCCTGCGGACAGAGAATGGGTCATGCCACATTTGACTGATTAAAAGGCAGAAAAGAGCACGACTGTCTGTCTGGAACTAAAAAAAAATGGATCCGTATATGAAATGATTTCATATGTTGGTTTTGATGCACTTATTTTATATATTTCCAGAGTAAATGTGAACATAATTACAGCAAGAGGAAACACACTAAACACTTGTTGTGAGTCAAAGGATGGAAAATTTTAAGACAAATTTTACTTTTACTGCAATTTATCTGAACAATCCAAACCTCTTCCTAGCAGACAGCAGGTTCTCCAGGATCTCAGGGAGAAGTCCTTTCCTCACAGAGCTCTTCACAAACATATCACCAGTTGGAGTCTTGATGAAGTCCTCTGATGAGAGGCTGAAGAAAAAACAACCAATTTAGAGGCTAGGTCATCATGTTAACACTAGACATTAACACATGTAAGTATCTATAATGAACTGAACCGGTCATTAAAAAGAAAAATCCCATTCAGCTCATAAAACCAACATCAGGAAAGAGGTATATATTTTTGCCACATAATTCATAAACAAATTGCTTTTGCACTAAAGCCATTCAGTCATTTTACTTCCTGACATCAATAATTCATGAGTCCTTTGAGATCTTTGTTTCTAAAGTTGCTTAGTCCAAATGGGAAATAGTGTACTGACAGAAAACAAAATGTAATTTCCTTGTTGCTATCTCGAAAATCAATACATTAAAAAGTACTGCTCACCCGTGTCTTTCCACTGAGCCTTTCTGCAGCAGGGTGGTGTAGCACAGGTTGTGGGCCATCATGATGGATGGATACAAGGAGGAGAAATCCAGAGTGGCAATAGGAACGCTGTAATAGCTGCACAGAGAGGAAAGTGGTGATGGAAAGATATATACAAAGTTCGCACAAACCAAAAAAAAAAAAACAGAGCCAAGAGCAGAGAGGAGTCACACATCCACACTAACAGCAGTTGTACGTACCCTTTCTCTGGCTCAATGACAGTCGCACCGGTGTAGTCCTCTCCTCCTTCTGTCTTTACAACAGGCATGACCAGATCCTGCTTCATAGCCTAAACATGTACAGACACTTCAAGTTTCCATTCATAAATCTGTATGCACTCATACAATAACTATCTCATGCATTTGCCTTGGTTACCTGTCGCAGCAGCTGGGAGACGACTTTGATCTGCTGCCCTCTTGAGAGCAGGTAGGTGAGGGGCACCCCTGTCACTCTGGCCATCTCCATGTAGTTAATCACACACATCAGCTTCTGCAGCAAGCGCAGCGGTAGGTAGGCATCTTTCAGGCAGTAGACAGCTAAACGACGACGTGTCTGTTCATTGCCATTCTGTTTTGGAGGAGAAAATGTGGAAGGATAAGTGAGAAAAAACAACCCAATTTTTAGTTTAAATGCTGATTAAAGAGGTCTTTTTAATGTACAGAGTTCTGAATGATAATCAGCTCTCTTCAAGATACAAGAAGGTTGGTGCTCTACCTGAAGATCAGTGATGATGGAGTGCTGCACATCCTCCTTCTGTTCTTGCAGGAAGTGGAAACTCACAGCATTCAGTGTATAAGAGCGCAGTTTATAGTCCCTAAGGAGAACCTGAGAGAAACACACCAGTCAGACCATAATGTCTTCTAGTGGAAGCATTCCTGCCTAAAAACAGTAAGCTGCTGCAGATGAAGCTGACCTGTAGCAGATCAAACTGAACCCGGCCCTCCATGTTAATGGTCTTGTTCTCTCTGCGGCCCATCTGCTTGCTCTGGAAGTTTGAGTCTCGTAAGACTGACTTGATGCCTCGCACTCGACCGAGGTAGGGAAAAAAATTCACCTGAACACAAAGAACCATGTATTGAGTAAAAAAACAGAGAAAAACAAAAGGCCTACCTTAAAATAAAAAAAGGATAATTCAAGGTATCACAACCAAAAACTACAGTCTTTAGAGTATTTATTTATTTGTACTACTCTTAATTTGGCATTGTCAAGCCTTAGTATCGTACGGAAGTTGCAGGCAAATGATGCTATATCTAACCTTTAAAGCAGCTGCCCTGTTTAGCAAGTAGGGAAAGTCAAAGTTTTGGATGTTATATCCAGTGATGATGTCGGGGTCCACTGTCCTTAAAAACTCCGCCCAGCTCTGCTCAGAGAGGTAAACACAGACATTCAATGACATGACTGATGATCAACAAAACATTAGAAAGAGAAAGAGGGGGGAAAAAAAAAATTAAAAATTTTATGTTTTATAGTGTCTTACTAATGCCAGTATGTGTACCTGCAGTAGCTGTTTCTCCTGTGTGAAGCACAATATCTGCGAGCCAACGATGCTGGCGCAGGACTGGAGGGTGAACACAGTGCGAATGAAAGGCTCTGTTTCACCCTGCCGCTGCACCATAGATGCTATCTGAATCACAGGGTCTTTGTCTGCCTCTGGGAAGACTCCTGAAAAGAAAAGAGTCAACACCTGAGTCAAACTCGTGCTTTTTGTTTATTATGATAAGACCTCCTTGACAAAAATTATATTAGGGCTTAAAGGTTGAATGCTGTAAAATAAGACTGCTATGGCGAAAAGAGAGAAACACACCTTTTCTTCCTGCACACTCGATATCAAAGCTGAGGACTCTGAGTGGTGCAATCCTCTGCCAGTCTCCTTCTGCAGGGTGACTTATCAAATCTGTCCATACAACATCTACCTCGTATTGACACAAGGACTCCTGAAGAACAAAAATAGTAGGAGAAAGTTCATGAACATTGTTTGAAAAAGCCTGACAGAACAGATTCTTTATGGAGGCATTCAGAGGGAAGTAAACTACTGATCCATGTAATGTAAGAGTCACCGTTTCATTTATTGTTTTATTGACAGACCAGACTGTGTCATGGGTGTGAACTGGACCTACCTTGCTGGGATTCTTAGAATCCATGTCACCAGCGCCCTTCTCTTCACGCACCCTGTACTTGCTTTTGGGAAGTTCAATCCAGCAGCATCCAACAACATCACTGTCCACCATAAACCTGACAACACAGAGAGGAAAAACCCAACTTAAGTGTTGCATTTCTTCACCAATTGTTTCACAAGAAGTAATTTATAAAAGTAACATCCGCTACAGCTACAGCTAATTCCCTTTGAACACCACACAAAGGTTTTGAGATTGTGGTGGTGCTTAATGGTGCTTTTGTATATGTACAAGTAAGCAGACAAAAACATAGAGGACTAAGAGCTGCAAAACAGCCCATTCAGCTTGAAAAAGTTAAGAACACTAGAACTCAACCTTTTAACTTAGTAAAAAATGAATTACTATATTAATCTTAACCTATATTTTCTTACACTGAAATAACAGCATATATATGAGATACATCTCTATATTTATGCTTGCTTTGGTCATCTTACACCACAAGTTGTAATAAGCCAGCTTCCAATGCATCCAAGCAGTCTGATATATTAGTGTGGCAAGTCTACAATAATTTGTCTGCTAACATAAAAGTAGAAAACGCTGTGTGCAGTCTAATGCAGAAAGGTTAAAACGGTCTAAAATGTTTTTTTTTTTTCTGTGCTCATTGTGAGTGAAAAAGAGATGAATGTCATGTCGACTGTCATGACCTTTTTTATAATGAAATACATCCTCAAATTCCTTACCTTTTGTATAGTAAGCTTAACACTTCCATCTGACTGTTATATTATCAAATCACCAGGACCGTTTTTATACAGCATGAATACTCACTAAAACATACCTTATCTCAAAATCTATATTGGCCTCATACGGTTGGTAACACTGTAAGGGAAAATGTCCAAACTTGAAGCCCTGCTCCAGCAGTCTCTTTGCTGGGGCAATGAGACGAGGCATCGCCATGGTTATCCGCAAAAAATCCAGACAACGTTTGCCATGGTAACCGTACATGTCTATGGGAAAGAATAAAATGAGTAAGAATCATGATAAAAGCATGGTCACTCAACTTTAACACGATGTGTGTGAACTGATAACTATACGCGTTCTGTAAATAGGATCAAAATTCTTTGTGTCCATTAATCAGATCAAAGAAGACACTTTTTTCACAGAACAACAAATGCTTGTAAGCATTTTGCACAACACTTGTACTCACTCTCTTTGCGGGTCATGTCCACAGCCAACACTGTGATGGAGATGTTGTCTTTATTGGATCTCATGTCCTTCAGCACAGCAGAGTTCAGCTCTCTTTTAAATTCACCCAGGTCACCAGATTTGAACCCTTTCAAAGGAGGCAGAAAGAGAGGAACATTGTAAAACTTGGTTAATTCAATTCAATAATTCAATGCTCCCCCACCCAAAAGGCTAAAATCATTTGGAAAAATGACATGATCACAAGAG
Organism: Acanthurus nigricauda; assembly: GCA_029814725.1. Taxonomy (NCBI): domain Eukaryota; kingdom Metazoa; phylum Chordata; class Actinopteri; order Acanthuriformes; family Acanthuridae; genus Acanthurus; species Acanthurus nigricauda. The sequence continues at coordinate 13,259,972 of JAPZDW010000009.1, forward strand.
AGGAACAGTAACTGTTAAAAAGGTATTGGACTGAGAAAATGCATCATCAAAACACAGATTGTTCATATTTATATACTCTATATACTCTACGTATTGACAATAAAAATGACAAGTACTCACCACTTGGTGCAGGAACATAGAAGTAAGGAGCAAAGCCGTGGACGTGACAACACACACTGTTGCCGCTGTCTGTCACCCCAAACATTCGAATGATGGGGACTTTTCCTTGTGACTGGCCGGCCATGCCCGCTACTGGTGTCCCTGTAAAGCGCAAAGTGGGATCCAACATTGTAATTTTTTCTCACATATAATAACAGCATCCCTGCAGGTGGAAACTTTCTACTTTCTGTCCTTATTTAGATCCAAAGAACAAAGAAACCAAGATGACTCAAACAACTGTGATCTCTGAGTATAAACAGTATGAGGCAGTCAGGTCTATTATTCTGCAACTAAAATCTGTGCAAAATATAAAAAAAAATACACATACACATATATGTGTGTGTGTGTATATATAAATATAGAACAGCTTATTCTGCGACATCATATTTTAATAATACAGAATTAAGTTTCTGTAAATTGTTTCTTGCTTTAACAAAAGTCCCCTTTCCTAATTACCTAAATAGTAGTCAAGGTCAATCTGCTGAAACACCAAAGTGTCAGAGGATGGGTCCAGTGGGGGGGCATGAGGCCGCCGCCATCGAGGGTTCAGGTCTGCTGAGAAGAGGTCACCTGATAAAAAAAAGTGGTAGAAAATAAGTAAAACCATTATGCATTATTTATTACTAGAACTTAGAGAATTATCACATGTTGAACCAACAGAGTCAGAGCCATTTCCTGTAATAGTAGTTCACTAATTCCACACTTGCCCCATACTGCTAGCACACAGTTGCATTATTCACAATGAACATCTGCCCATTTATTAGCTATTTGCAGCTGACTGAGCCATGCATACTTTATTTACTCAATGACTGAACTGACATGATTGAATTACCAATTTAATCAGTCTGATTTGTCCAGAACTACCAGCCACTCAAATTACTTACCTTAAAAGGAGAATAATCAGGCTGTAAAGTAAACATGTTTATTATTTTACAGGCTGCCAAGAATAAACAGCATGAGGCTGGGCTTGTTTAAAAAAAAAAAAGGATACTACTGAGCTTCCGTAAAATAAAAATAGTTATTAAGTTATGGAATTGATGAATACTTCAAACTTGTTTGTACTCCATTATAATTCTTCGAAAAAGTCTGCATGTCCATTACATAACTCAATTCATCTTTTTTCACCAAGGATACTATTTAACATATGCCCTCTTTGAATATGTGCAACACTCACCTACGGGAATTACATCATGGCCTGCCTGCCCCTCCATCTCTTCCGCATCCATGTCTGCTTCATCAAACATAGATAATTCCTCCTCAAACTGTGATGGACTGTCCTCCCATTCCCCTGCTGTTTTACCCCGTTTGGCCTGGGATGCGCCACCGATAAAAGGGCCACCATTGCGTCTTTTGAATTCCATATCTACAAGAAACATTGGAGGCAGAGGGCACATCAGGGCAGACGATAAGAGAGTAGGAAAATAGTAAATAAAGTGAGGTGGAACCATTAAACAAGAAATTCCTGCTGTACTAATTTGTTCTTATTACCACCTAAAACGAAAGCGAACAATTGACAAATAAATAAGATATTATACAAGGTTAGACAGAGCAGAAATGACCAAATTAGTCGACAATGTGTACGATTATATATCTTGTACTGTTACCACAGTATATTGAGCATGTTGTGCAAGTTTAGAAACTGTGTGGATTTTTAAGAGTGCTGCCATTGAAAAAATTAGGGCTGAATATATAAGCATGTGTTTTTTTTCATGGTTGGATAAGATAAACTAATACAAAGTGCAAAAATAGCGTCACAGAAATAAAAGTAGCCTAGACAGTTCAACAGTAACACATCGACAATTATATCTAACTATAATACATTTGACACACTGAAGAATGCCTCGTTGTGAAAGTCATGAACAGAGGGCGAAAGGTAACAAAAACTGGCTGTCATGTGGTTTGTAAGAACCACCAAAAAACGAGGCAACCCTCCATATTGTGCATATTCTAGGCCATTGGCCAAGTGACTTACACGGCCGCTTCTCCAGCTCCCCTGACTTCACACAACAGCTAATTACTTCAACTAGTTTAGCTAACAACAATACTTCAACCAAGTGCTGTATTTGGCTAATGTTACTTTGTGTCTCCCGAAGCCTTTCAATGACTTTTCCTTGTTTATAACTTAATAACTTATCCACGTTGATGTCATACTTAACATTTGTAATATCCTTGCAAGAAAACAGACTTATGCATATTTTGAACGCACTATTTCAGCAGGTTAGTTTGTCCCGGGTTACTTTTGTTTAAACTGGGCAGGGTGCATTCTTTTATAACAAGCTAAAACCAGAAGCTAGCAAGCGCAAGTGTAAACGAAACGATGTGGCGACAAAGCCGATCTTACCTAAACGTAGAGCAGATCTTACTATGCAATCGGTCAAGGCAACTATCTATACGTTTCTAATAAAGATAAATACTCATCAGGGTTACCTCTCGAGAACAGTCCCGGGCTGACAACAGCTCCCGCCACTCGCCTTCAATTTGTGAACTTTCACCGACGAAAGCGCGGAAATTTTCGGTTTGTTGTTAGGCCCATATGCAAAGGTATAGACAGCGACGTCACTGAGAAGACGGAAACTAAGTGGCTAGTGACAGGGAAGTTGGACGCAACTGGACAAAACCTAGCAGATGAAATTAACCGTCTGTTCCCGGTAAAATTACGTCAGAATATGCGCATGCGCAATGGAGGGGAAAGCTCAACATTAGCTGAGGTAAATCTTGTTTTGTTTTGTTTTGACTACATCCATGAATGACAGTTTTTCCCGACTAAACCCTTTTTGTTTTTAAGGCATAGCAAATTTACACACAACACACAAAATGGAAGTACACGTCACGATGCTTAACAAACAAATGTTGCTTAAGGTCTGCCTTTAGTCCCTCCCACCAACTAAAATACCAAATTTGACTGCAGTCTTAAAAAGGCAAGGTTTACATTTTATTGACGATATTATCACACAATTATAAATGGGTGTAATCTAAAAATCTGGAAGTGGGATTACTGGTTGTGCATTCTATATTCCAGAGTTGAGTGAATTAACTTGTGTGATGGTTATTTCAGCTGGATTTTTTCTTATAAGCATCATGAGACCAGACAGCAGGCAAGAGAAGCTTGAGAAAATGCATGTGTTATACAAAATCACAACCAGACAATTCAGTTACACAAAGTATTAATTTTACACATTTGCATGTGATTACAAAAATTACTTGAAAATATCAGTAAGGCAAATTTTAAAATGCATAGTGTCGCTCAGATTGTGTTGCAGTTCTTTCCAGGGTTGAGGCACACGGTACCACAAACCAGTCCTGCCTGTAGATCAAAATGGGTTTGGGGCAACATGTTCATAAAATGAACTCAACTTTAAACGAAGCTATTTCTGAAAGTAATAAGAAGAACCATTTATGATAACCTAAAATCCCTTTGAGGTATCAGTAACTATAATCATCTTCCCTTCCTATCTCAACGTGTCTGTACTTATCCCTGGAAGTTGTTGGTGATTTTCATCACTTCCTCCAGAAACACATTAACACACTGTCAGAGATCAAAAGTCCCCCTATGACATAGAACAACACATTTTTCTGGCAGAAACATGAGGATAAGGTCAGACTCGGTGAGACACTAACTTGGTGACCTCTGGGGCACTCGCTTATTTTCAGAAGCTTTACCAATATAGCCCCTGTGTTCCTGGCCCATGTTGTTACTGTTGGATAGAGACATGTTGAGGGATTGGGTGTCTAAGCGTACGTGGTCACGTTGTATCCTCAAATCTGTGCTCTCCGTGACCCTTGGATGGCATTATAAATAACTCCCGTGCTATTCCTCAGAGGGAAAATAAAGAAAAACAGTTGCCAATGACTCCCCTATTTCGTATGGATGTCACGATATGTTAATTTACCAAACACTGCAACTCCCTTTAAATGTCTCCTCGGCCAATCGCGTCATACGACTCAGGAAAACGCCAAGCTCCCCTCACGTTGTGTTCAGAGGCAGAGAGAAAAGCGAGACTGAGACCAATGAGATTTGAGCTCACTGATGTGACAGCAAAGCCCCCAGCCCTCAACAACCCAACCTTCTTCCTGCATCGCAAGCTGTGGGCGTCCCGTCCCTGTGCTTGACAGCAACCGCACCAAACCGTGAATCGCTGGCCTTCAACTAAAGCCGCCGCCCCCTTTTTAGGGATTGACTGCGACAGCTGCCAATGTGTGGTTCATCTTCGTTAAGTTAGGACAAAAGCTGAAGGGTGAGTAGAAATGTGTCTTTTTTTATTTTCTACAATGACAATAGTTTAATACTTCCTGAACGGTCGCGGGCGCGCATCTGGACGCCGTGTCCTTTGCGCGTTTCCGCAGCTGAGCTGCAGCAGGGGTGCCTGCATGTAGTCACGTTCGCTCCTCAATTACAGCAGCTTGCATGTTCCGCCGTGAGGTCGGCTGCTGGTTTAATGTCTCTAGTTTCGGACAAGACGTCGCCGTCCGGGATGGGCGTGCAACGTCCTCTGTAGCCTGAACCAGGACAGGTGTGAGTTCACAGACCTGTAGGCCTAATGCACAGAAAAGTCTAAATATTCGTAAAAGCGTATGACATTTAGAGACCGTGGTGGTGGTGATTACTTTGAGAACATGTCCATAGAAATGTCAATAGTCTATTATAACGCATCCGCAAAGTGGTGTCCCAGGCAGGGGAGGGCTCCCATTGAAGGCCCGAGGGAATCCCTGGTGGTCCCAAAGAAATTAGAAGCTCTTCAGGTTAAGCACTGTTACTACGGATAAGAACGCTGATCTGCTAATGTGTGTGTTTCTCCATCTATGCCAAGCTTTAAAACTAGGATGCTGATGCGTAAGTTAGAC
>JAPZDW010000009.1:13923038-13933522 GCA_029814725.1 Acanthurus nigricauda
ACATGTTTGCCTTTGCTACTGGATGATTACTTCATGAGTCAAAGTATCCAAAGAAATGAGCCAGGCCATTAGTCAAGAAAAACTGATAAACCCACCACAATTCTGAAAAACATGTGGACGTCTTACAGCTATTGTGATTAATAACTCTAATCACAGGTGCTGGCGTTCATCAGTTTTGTGTCGTCTTTCTATGCAGCTCAAAGTTTTTCCTTTACTTTTCAAATTCTTTTCAAATATATGAAATACATACCATGCACCACCACCTAGATACCAGTTTAAAGCAAACATTTTAAGGGAAAATATGCAGCACTCTCATGTCAGTGCTGTTATTTACTTATGGTATCTTGCCAGCTCAAAAAAAAAAAAAAGAAAAAAGAATGAACGTGGGTTTGCAGGATTGAGCTGGTGCAGGCTGAAGGGCCATGAGATTAGAAAAGCTCCGCTGCAGCTGCTCATATCTCTCATTTGGACAAACTCTCCTCCTTTTCAGGCTGTTTGTGAACTTTCCCTCATCGAAGCAGTATTTCAACGACTTCAAGCATGTCAAGGAGCCAGAGGAGCTGGAGAGGAGTGCCCAGCTCAGGAAGCACGCTCACAGAGTCATGAATGCCATCAACACACTGGTGGAGAACCTTGACAACTCAGAGAAGGTGACCTCGGTGCTGAACCTTCTGGGTCGGGCCCACGCACTGCGTCACAAGGTGGAGCCAGTGTACTTTAAGGTAAAGGGCGTGTGAATAAAACAAGAAATGGCACTTACACGCACATTCAGACATTACCTTTTAGGATAAGGATGTTTTGTTTAACAAGTTAATTTATCTTTAAAGCTGCGTAAGGGCATTTTTAAACACTAGAGGGCAGAAAGTAGCAAACATAAATTGCATAAAAGCACAGATCTACAATCAGTGATGGAACAGAGTTAAACAGTTTCCACTACATGCACATGCAGGTCTACTCTTTTTGCGATTCTGAAGAGAGTTTGAAGTTAAGAACTTTATTGGTATTCAAGCGTTCAAGTAATTGAAAGTTGCAAGATGCATGTTTGAACTCGACCAATATCTATCATATAAAAAATGTCAAATTATGGCTTTAAAAGAACTTCAAGGTGTCTTAGGTACTGTGTAATTTCGTGTCTTGCCCAGATCCTTGGCGGTGTGATACTGGAGGTCCTGGGAGAAGAGTTTCCAGAGGTTGTGACACCAGAGGTGGCTGCGGCGTGGACCAAACTCTTGGCTACTGTCTACTGCAGTATCTCAGCCGTCTATGAGGAACTTGGCTGGAGTAAACTCTCAACATCAACAGGATGAAACCATTGGCCTGGGTTTTGGAGTTTTGAGCACCCAGAGGCACCACATTCTTTGGCCCGAGGCCACATAGGAGAGGGATGAATTGGTTGTACTGATTTTTAAGAGAAGCAATGTATCTTTACAGAAGTTATCAGACGAATCGTGAGGAATACAGTTAATGTGATCAAGATAATCATGGGCTATGGAATCTATACTCAAAATAAGGACAGCTACTATGTCCTTTTAATTGCTAACTGGGTGTGTCTGTGTTTGTATGTGTGCATAAGATGGAGAGAGTTATACAGGAAATAAAAGAATTAAAGCTCTCCTATTTGTTTTTTCTACTCTGTAGAAGCTACGAGGAATGAATTGCAAACATGAACCCAAAAAAGTGGAGAGGAGGTCACATTTGACTCAGATGTGCCTTCTGCTGAATGTGTATATCTATGAACTGCCATGTAAAATCCATTTTTTTTATTAAATATCACGTGATGATGTTTGTTCTTTTATCAGTCTGGATCCACACTTTTTTTTATATATTTCTAAAAGTTAACTGTGATGATTTTACTTTTTTCATTAAAACTCACCTTTGTATCTGTATTTATCAAAGTTTTAAATAAAATGAAGCAAAGATAAAGCCTTTTGAAGTTACTTCCAAGATGTCAAATGCTTTAAAAACTGAAACCTGCTATGACCTGATTCCCCTTTATTTCTTTGTTAACCTCTCTTGCATGCTTGTGTCTCGCTTGACCTACTGTTTCCTTATTCTCTGTCTGAGTCAGCAGTTTTAAGTATAAGTGGCTCAGCTGCTGAAAGGCCCTATTTATAATCCCATTTAACCCACCATGCTCTCTCTTTTTATTATGTATATTTTCATGGTATATTGTTGGTCAGTCGGATCTATTCAAATACACTTTCATTTGATTGACTTGTTAATCCTCATTGTAAACCAATGCTGTGAAGTGCCTCTCAAAGCCACTTTAAGCAAAAAATGCAGCCTTTCCTTTACAAAAAAAGACAATATTGAGGTTGATGTGGCTTGTCATGCTGATGAAATGGTGGTGAGGTGGGTTTGTTGTCTGAATACAAACAAACAGCATGCTCTGTTTACCTTCAAGTCCCAGCAGCGAGATCCAACCCCCTCCTTGATCCTAGCTAATCATCTGAGCTAATCTCTCCAATCATGACTGAGAGCCAGGAGGGAAGACAGGAATAGTTAAGACTGTTACAGCACAAACTCTCTCTCCTTTTACCATTCAAGCCTTTCAATGGGAGGAGAAGTCTCAGGGCTCTGAACCACCATCAGTCCCAAAGGCAGCAGGTCTTTGGGGGTATGACCATGTGCACCACCTTGGCGGTCCTCACCACCATTGCTCTCATCCTGCGGCAGAGATTCTCCAGCAAAATCAGGCCGTGAGTACTGATCACAAGCTCTTGGGATGTTTTAGCAGGCAGTCAGTAGAAAAAATGAGGTTTCGACTATTATATTCTACATTTTTCTTAACACCTAACACTAAAAAAAAGACAAATTCAACAGCTTCAATCTTGTGAGAAAAGCTTTAAATACTCTAAAACATTTCCAGGCGTGCAGCAAATGTGAAAACACACAAACGCAGAAAGTGCATGTCTGTGTCATGTGTGGGAGAGTGAGGGCAAATCTGCAGCATTGATTTGAAATCACTGCTGTGATTATTTTAGGGTTCGCCTCGAGCTGCAGCGCGTGGATTAAGTGGCTCGATGCACAACAACAGTGTCTTCCAGTTTTTTTAATGGAGAGATGAATGGAGGGGAAAGCATCAGAGCTCTTGAGTTCATGGCTGTTAATTGACACTAAGTGCAATCTTCTCAGTCCCCCCCCCCCCCATCTCCGAGGCCCTGAGCCACTCACACAGCGATGGCAAATAATACCTCATAGCTATAGCACCATGGAGCATGGCAACAGCAGCTGACAAAAAACCTCAGTTTATTTTTAATGCTTTGCCAAACCAGGTTTCCAGATAAACTGTGTTCAAAAAGGCACTGAGATGATTAAAATGGAGCAATTAGAATATGTTGTGTATTGACCAACAGGCAGAAAGAGGCCGCTGAGAAAGAAGTGCCAGACGTGAAGAGCAATGGAGCAACAGAAACCCAAAAATGACAGCAGTGAGCATCACAGGTAAAGGACACGTCAAAGAAACAGACTGAGCGGATGAAACATGAGTCCACAGGAGCCTTAAAGGAGAACTCCTCTGATTTTTGTACTGCACTTTCAACCAGCAGTTGCACCAAAATCTGTTGCTCTTACAACTTGATAGCTGTTCCCTGCCTGGTTAAAACAAATTCACCCAGTCTGATAAAATGGATATTTGGGTAACACTTTTTTTAATGTGTCTTTAAAATGAACTAATACATAACTGCAAATTCTCAGAAAGGTTACTTGAAGGGATGATGTGACAGTGGTTAACTGGTACGCTTTACATCGGCTAACTCCAGTAATTTGTACAAGATTCTTTGCTGGTTGGCTGGACACACACACATAAAAAAAAAAAAAAAGAATTTAAATGAATAGATATTTGCTATAAATGTGGTTTTGAACATGAACTGCTTATTTAAATGGAGCTCTAGAAATCAACAACTGCTTGTAATCTTGACTAATTTAACTTTTTAACTTTAACTTTTAATTTAACTTAAACAACTCTGTCAGAACATTGCATTGTCATCATTTCTGATTAATTTTAGTTGTTTCCAAAAACCGTCCATGGAAAGTTTTAAGAAATCATAAATCATGGACTATTCTGCAAAACTCTTAACCGCACTCATGAGACATGACAGTCTCTCTAAGGGGCACATCACCTCCTGAGCATCGGCATTGGATGTAAATCGTGGTGAAAAAAATTGTCCAACGCTGATGTTATTCCTCAGGACATTGTACTGAGGTGAGCGGATGATGGTGGCGTCATCGAGGTTTCCAGACCTGACAAAACTTCTGCAAAGTCTCAGAAAATATCATAAATGTAAAAACCAGAAAAGTGACATTTATATGTAAAATCATTGGATCATCCCTTCAGAATTATACATTTTGCACTTTACCCTGAATAATCTTATTTGAGGCTAGCAGTATTTTAGCCAAAAACTGGGCTAATGTTAAATTTTATCAAACATGAATATGTCATTTTAAAACAAAATGTTGCATGTAAACACATAAAAATGAGCATCACAGTGGGTTCAGGTGACAGTTATGTGGAAGTCGTATTTGTGTTGTTTGTGTGTTTGTGTGTGTCAGTGTGTTAAGGGAGGTTTATAGAGGGGGCTCCAGACAAGGGGAGAAAGTGGAGCAGTGGAGCATGTCACAAAGGCACAGATGCATAAGGAGCTAAGATGCTTGCCCCACATTTAGCTTTTAAGTATTCACTGCTACACTGCTAATGCTAAATGATTTAGAGGCAGAACAACAGCCCATCATCTCTTTGGAGGGTTATTATAAATACATTACCTCCCTACAACCACATAGCTTAATGCAGCTGTAATAGATCCAGAAAGTAATAAACTGACTATTGTAGCTGCAGGTTACAGGTCTTCAGTGTGTTATATTTCACTTGTTTTCTTAATCAATTTATCGAGGCAAGCACATCCAGCTGCGTCATGAATCATTCCTTTGTGAATGATTATTTTCCTACATCATTCATGACTTTGCATGGCAGTTTTAACTCCCCTTGTGCTCCTCCTTTCTACAGACATGAACTACATAATCAAAGTAGGTCTTCGTCTTAAGTCCAGTGAGCATCAGGTGAGCTTTGTCAACAAATGGACAAACATGCATTTCATCCACAACTTCAAATCAACAAACCCTGATGTGTTTTCTCTTCTTTTATCAACAGCCTCTGCCACCAAGACTTATGTACCCGGATGCTAAAGGAGAGGTTGCCTGTTATCTTTTCCTCATTGATGAGATTCTGATTCATGGTTACTTTACAGCTCACAACAAGACTCCCTCCGCGATTTAAAAAAAAAGAAGTGGGCTAGAAAAACAACGAGGCCTTTTTTGATCATGGCTTCCTCCATCTGTCCTGCAGATGCTCCCAGTTAGTGGGAAAGGAAACAGCAACTGAGTGATTTCTCAGAAGATCAAGCCTGACTAGTAGTGGAATGTAACTAAGTACTGTTATTAAAGTATAATGTTGAGGTACCTGTACTGTACTTGAGTATCTCACTTTTATGCAATGAATACCTCTTCTCCACAAAAACAGAAATATTGTACTTTTGCTCCACTACATTTGTCCAACAGTCAGAGTTACTGGTTACTTTTCAGATTATAATTTTCCTAACCTTGCTGTCTGGTGAAATCCATGTATCTCCAGATATGAAGATTTTGATTTTTACTGTAAAACTGAAGGATTAATGTTCCTTTGTGGGTTGAAAAACTTCCTCTGCTTCTTAAGCAAAATAAATGATTTTAAAAAGCCTCTTGGATCAGATGCAGATGAAAACAGGCCTGTTTTTATGACCTTGTAACAAGCTGACTTTTAAGAGATATGTGGTTCTCACAGGACTGTGATGCCACAAACATCTATTTATAAAAAACAATACGATGCATTCCTGCTGAATAAACTAGCCAACTGTGTACAAAGTAGTCAAAATAAGCTCAACCCTCATCTACAGCATTTAAATGCAATGTACATGTTAATTCAGCAATGATATTAAATCCAAAGACATTATGCAGTGTGTATTTGTAAAACACAGAGATGAAGTATGTACTTTTACTTTTTTTTGTAAGAACATTCTGCTAATAATACGGAGAAACATATACTAAATAAAGGTTTACAATGCAGGACTTTCACTTGTAAGAGAACTGTTTTCATCATGTGATATTTGTAAGACAACTTAAAGAATACAGAGGTGTAGGAATACGTCTTCCTGATGAATGCCTCCCATGAACACTGAATTTATAGAATTGTTTTTCTGTTTAAAAGCAGATGTGATCAGAGTTTAAAGTGATAAAACATGTTTTGTGCCTCTAAATAAAAACCTGATTTCATGTTTTGCTTGCTTTTAAAAAGACTTGTGTTAAGTGTATGAATGAGGGGCGGTATTTATCTTCTCTGAAGATCTCAAGTGGCCTAATTTCTCCTGAAATAAGGGCTGAAGTCGTGTATTGTGGCAGAGAATCTATAAAGATTTATGTTGTTCTCACAGGGAAACTAATTAAATAAAGGAAGGAAATGCATTTGTGCTCCATTGTGTGGTTCTGAATGTCAGTGAAGATTATCTTTCTCTGCACTTGAAATAATTTATCCAGATTTGCTGATGATTAATTTTAAGAAGGGTACATTTATCTCATAACACAAGTTATGCATTTTTCTCTTCTCTACAGCATACTGTTGTTTAAAATGACCAGCTTTGCTTGTTGACATTCACATCTGGTTAGATAAAGTTATTATTGTCATCCAGTGCTCGCTTTTGCCTCATAATAGTCAAAGAAACTTTTCAAATTGCACATAAAATTTTGATAAAATTTTACATCAGTTGTGACTGCACTTTTGCTTCACAATCAAATCATCATCTCTTAAAACTTATATATTAAAATGTTCAGTGATTTCTACTTGATCAAACAAATGGATACGTTTCCTACCTCTAGGTCTAAAGTGCACTCCTAATTAAAGACAGAAACATTGACATAAAGCCTAAAAAAACCCTAATCACAGTCTTTTAAAGGTCCATCAAAAAAATCATTTCCAGGCTCATTTGGGGAACTTCAAAGAAGAATTAACATAAAATTATTGCTCGCATGTAGGCTATGCTTGCACATCACTGTGCAGATTACAGTCTAGCAGTCATTATTTTTGTGTTGTTAAATCTATCTGGGTACCTGTAAAGTTTAAAGGTCGTCTGCAAACAAACTGTCTTAAAACAGTTCCCCACTACTGCTGCTTTAACAAAGCTGCAAGAAATCTAAATGGATCTAAATAAACCTGCAGCATGCAAGGTGCGAGAGTTTTAAGAATAGTGTAAATGTGCTCACATTTGTTATCGTTGTACTGAAAAAAGTGCGACATCAGGCCAACACCTCTCTGAATTAAACATAGGCTTGGAAGGATAAATTATTCAGCTCTTCAGTTTTGATCTGACTGATTTATTTTGACTAATTTTCTGAGCTCTAGTGCCACCTGGTGGTAACACTGTTGTCGATTTAGATTTTAATAACTAAGAAAACAGATTACTTTGTAGAGGGAGGTCAGGAGCAAGCTGCCCCAAACGCAGCCCAAAACAAACACATTTTCTGAAACACTTTTCTCTAAAAGCTACGCCAAAACTACTTTACCCACAAAGCACTGCGAACTATAAACAGGAAATGTCGCGCGCCGGTTGCTACGTGTGCGGTATTGTACAGCTTCAGTAACGTTAAACCTCCAAAACATAGTTGCTTCTTACTTGCCTTTTGCCTCATGTGCAGCTTAAAGATAAAACTTTGTGAACACAATCGTGAATTCGTTTTTGAAGACTGAGGTTTCGTAACGTTAAGTGTTAAATATGGCCAGTCTACAGTAACAATATGATGTACGATAGCGGCGGTGTGATTCGTTCTGTTAGCTTTATTTACTTTATGTAAACTGGGCTACTTTTGAATGATTTAAACAAATTATATGATCGTATTTAACTATGAATAATACAGTATGTAGCCATATTATCTAACCATTGTCTTGTATTGTATTCTTAATATGCTGACTGGTGTAACAGTGGTAACCAAGGAGACAGGAGACGCCTAATCAGATTTAGCTAGGTTAACGTTAGCCAGCTAGCTACTCTCAGATTTAAGCTAATGCTACCAGACAAGATTCAACATGGTGAGTCAACGTTTCCTGGTTTATTAATGTAAAAAGGTCTATGAAAAAAGTTAAACACATGTTTTAATCGCTTTGTATGTATAAAATTGATTTGCTCTGTGCAGTGCAGGTAGTTTAGCAAGGTGAAAATATTCTTGATGATAAATAACTTAATATGTCTCACTGTTAACAGGCAACAAAGCTGAAGGGCAAACCACCCAAAAGTAAGTTCCTGAAATGTTATTTGAATGCTGTACAGTTGTTCTACCCCGTAGTTTTACTAAGTATTAGTTTTAAATTTGTATGAAATAACTTTATATAGAGCCAAGTTTGTATCAGAGGACTTTACAATCTTGACAGCCCCGATGCCTTTAACAGAGCAGAGAGACCATATAGTAAAGTATCAGAAAAAGATATATGCGGTTACAACCAAAAGCTTCAAGGTAGTAATCTTGCAAAATAATGATAATACAGAAAAACGGTAACTGGTGGCATTATAATCAGAATGCTAAATGTAAAAACAGGTCAAGACACCTTAGAGTGTAAAAAGTTGAAGAGCCCAAAGCTTCTTTAAAAGTGCATCCCCTCCTATTTTTACTCAAGGTTCATTCGAAGATGACGATGTGCTTGACAGCTTATTTGATTATAAAAGTAAGTGAGCAATTCTCGATTTGTAAACGAAACACCGTTATCATTATTATTATAGTTTTGTCACTGTGAAAGTCTCATGTGCTACAATAATTTACTCACAATTCCCTCACCAGAACAACCAGTTCGGGGGAAAGCCACCCGCAGTGGGGCACTGAGTCGGTAAGTTGGAAAATTTAAGGGTTATATACCATCAATTATAAATTAGCCCTCTTCCTGTTTGTGAGTTACATTATTTTTTTCTCCAGCTCCTCTGCCACTGATAATATTTTCAGTATGCTGGCGGAGGAAGTAAAGAGGGATGGTGGAGACACTGAGGTATGTAGACAGCTGTTAAAATGCACAATTAGATTTATATATAATCTTCCATTGTTCCCTTGTTAATATTTCTATTCTGTCCAAGGACTCTGATGTCTCAGCAGCAGATCCCAACGACATACTGAAGAGCATGAAGGTAGGTCTTTATGAACTGTGAGCCTGCAGGCAGCAAGTTTCGTGAAAAAGTTTGCAGTTGTCTGTTTATGGTCCCAAGGCCAGTCACACTGCCTTTTCCTCTGCGTTTGTTTCTTTTAAGGATATGGATGATATGGATGCTGACCTTTTTTCATCAAAGAAAAAACCTATCTCAGCTCCTGCACAAACAAAGCCACTTTGTAATGAAGGGCCAAAGAAAGACTCCTCAACGTTAGAAAGCAATTTAAAACCAGAGGGAGGAGGTAATTAAGTGCAGAGTGTGCCTGCATAAATAGTTCTTCTCATTATTTGCTTCACCTTGTAAACTGCTTTGAAGTTTACATTATGAGCTACAGTCAGAGAGAGCTTTGTCTCCACCTCTACACTCAGATGAGCCCACCATAGGAGTGAAGAAGCCAAATACTGCACCTTCATCCAACGCACGTAACTACAAGAAGTTTACCTTCTCTGGTGAGTGAGCCTTCTAGCTGTCTCTGACACTGAGCTTTTTTATAAATTTCACTAGTTGTTTACGGAAAGTTTTACTTTGATTTTCTCAAACTGTTGAATTGATCTAGAAAGTGGTGGTGATGATGAAGGTCTTGATCAGACACATCACACTAAAGGTACATTGGGGTAAATATGTGTTTGGCCTTTTACTCAATGTAGGCCTGTCATTATAGCTATCAGGAAGGTCTCCACATTTACACACACACACAGAGTGACAATGACTTTGAATGAGATGTGAAGTGAAGATGACATGTTGCTAGAGGCAGCGACAGTTTTTCTTTCTCCTGAAATCTGGATAATTTTAGTCAGAAAGTTTGGGAAGCAAGTCCAAAAAGACTTGTTTTGACCACATTTCACAGATCCTGAATGGAACATTTTAAGGTTTGGCCTTAAAGAAAGAAGTGAGAACTTAAACAACAATGAGCTGGTATGTTAATTTTTGTTTAAAAACAGTGGCAACAAAATAAGTGGCAAAAACTGGATTGGCGATATATTGCCTGTGAAGGACTGAATGACTCTCTTAATCTCTGTGCCAAAAGTACATTTTTTATTGTTGTATAAGTGATATAAAATGGTTTTGAAGTAACATTAATATCATGTTTTTTTCTGTGACAATTTATCATCGGGCAAAAGTTAGTATCGTGACAAGTCTACTTGCAGTTGAAAAATAAATTTGTAATTTCATGAGTGTCTTTAGAGAGTATGAGCAGGAGACGTGCACATACAAATAAATCACAATAGATGGATATCCAACACAAATGCACAAATCTTGACGTTAAGATAC
>JAPZDW010000009.1:14553178-14563740 GCA_029814725.1 Acanthurus nigricauda
GAAATGTTGCTTTCTGGGAACGAGTCAGTCAGTTTCTTCTAAGTATCAGGCATCTGAGCGTGTTTATTCCTGTATAATATGACTAACTACACCCCTCCCTTTTTTTTTTTTTTTTACTTGTTTTGAACGATTATCTACCTGTTATATTCGGCACATACTAAAAGGCATAATGCTGCATTAGCACTGTGGAATCACTTTACATGTGAAAGTCAAAGTACGATGATTTCTTTATTTGAACCTTAAAAAAAAGCTTTATAGGCACAAATAAACCACCTGATGATTTCATCATCACCAGAAATGATTTCACCAGAGTTTCTTTTTGATCCTCAATTCCAGACATGTGACATTATCTCATCCAACACTCTCGCCCCCTGATTCCTGATTATCCCTCTCCAACCTTTTCAGGCCAGTGCAGGTGGTGTGCGCAGATTCACCAAGCCCCCTGAGTCTCTGGAGCGCTCTCTGGAGCTGTCGCGCCACCGTGGCCGCAAGAGAACTCAGAAGAGGCCAAACTACAAAAACCTGGGGGAGGAGGAGGATGACGAGAGAGCTGGGGGAGGGGGAGGAGGCAGCGGAGGTGGAGAGGAGGGCTGGGACGATGACAGCAGAGGTGGAGAGAGGGAGGGAGGCCGAGAGAGGGAGAAGGGAAAAGGTACAGAGGGAGTAGGAGGAGGAGGAGGTGGGAGTTCTAAGGGAAGCAGGGCGAGTGGGGAGACGGCGGAAGGTGAGTGTGTGTCTCTTTGGACACAGTAGTACAGGACTGTGTTTTGTGAGTGTTTCTTTCCTCCCATCAGTCGAACACAGTCCCCCATGGTGCACTCTGGTGGACAGCCAACACAGCAGCAGCCCTCTTCTCCAAACAGAAAAGAGAGAGCGACTAATCCTTCACAAAACAGAATGAATAAACAAGTAAACAGTGGCATCTTGAAAGTTAATATCTGCCCCCCCCTTTTTTTTTTGCTTTTCATTGTGGGCAGTTCACTTCAGTGTACACATGCTGCTGTAATCTCTATACATTTGCTGTTTATTACCAACATCAGATAAGACTGCAAAGCCTCTTAAGCAGCGATAAGATCTGTCTCAAGTTAAAGACTTCCTGAAAGCCATGCTTTTTAAAAACGGCAAATTTCAAAGAAAAGAGCTGCCGAAAGTCAAGGCTAAAACAAAATGTGGAAGAAAAACTGAGACGCAGAGAGAAACTTTAGCAATGAAAAATTCCTCTTTGGCTAGTTTTGAGATGAGACCTCCCTCTCTCTGCTGCTTCCTCTGTTTGGCACCTTTTAGTTTCCCCGTGGTTACCATGGCACCACTGTCACATATCCAACACGGTGTCCATGGCAGCTGACTGTCCATTTTCACGGTGACACACCATCCATCCTGTGCCCCTCACCTCTCCGCCTGTCTCTCACTCCTGCTCCATGTGCATGTGTGTTTGTTTGTATTGGAGTATGTGTGCCTTGACTAAAAATGTGACCATTTCGTTCATCTGGAACACTTCCTTCTCCACTTTGACTGAATAGACGTGTTTTCATTTTATTTTTGTCAGGGAGTCTTTGCACCGTGCGTCACTGTCTACAGAACTTCTCTAGGCTCAAATGCACAGTGTCATTGTGAGCTGCTTAAGAATAGTTTCAGAATGATACATGGCAGAGGAAAAACGCCTACCCTATTTAACTGATTAATGAGAAGAGTCATAGAGGAAATTTTCTAAAGGATAAATGCTGTTCATCAATAACTGAAATTATCCTGACCTTTAACCGACATCGGATGGTATTTTTATACACTGAAAATCAAAATCTTGTACATAATCTATGATCAGAATTTGTTAGCACATTACTGTTGCTTCTTTGACATATCCCATAATTCCCTTGAGCCAGTGGAAGGTGAGAAGGAAGCTGTTCAGACATTTATGATCACTGGTGGCATTTTCTGCACAGCTACAACAACCCTAGATTCCAAAGAGGTTGGGACGCTGTGTGAAACATAACTTTGGTGATAATGATAATAGAATGTAATAACTTGTTTAATAATCCTTCTTGACATACACACCACTGAAAACAGCACAAAAAGACACTTTTAATGTTTCTTAAATATTTTACCTCATCAACATTGTTGATATTTTGTAAATATATTCTGAATTCGATGCCAGCGACACATTTCAAACAAGTTTTTGACAGGAGCAACAATAGACCGTCAAACTCAAAACTCACCTGTACGGAACAGTTTAAAGGTAAACAGGTTCATTGTTAACATGTAATGTTATTATGATTGGGTGTAAAAGGAGCATCCATGAAAGGCTCAGTGGTTTACAACCAAGTTTGGGTTCACCACTTTGTGAAACACATGAAGGATGTTACCACATTGTCCGAGGACACTTGGTACAGGCATTGCAGTAAACACAGTTTGTTTGCAAATGATTCCGTCTTTATCAATGTTTTACACTGTGTCCCAACTTTTTTTTTTGGGTAGGGGGGGTGGTATCTATTGAAGCACAAAATATGTGTGTTTGTGCACACAGAGATAGAGATGGTGGTGATGGAGAAGTGTAAGCTGTCAGAGCTGACGGAGCAGAACATCACAGATGAGGAGAAGACGGCTGCAGCCACCCGCACACACTCCCAGAGGAGCAGGTACGTGCACACACATGATCTGAACACACTGAACTGTTACTTTGGTTGAGAAATTGAAAGAATGAGTAAAAGGAAAGGCAAAAGTGTACACGTTCTGATGATATCATCTCTCTCTCTCTGCAGACCGTTCTTAGACATGGTGTACAGTGCTCTAGACTACACCAACGATGACTACCACGCTCTGTTTGTGCTCTGTTTGCTTTATGCTGTCTCACACAGCAAAGGTTGGTCTTTCTATTACTATTTAACAGAATACACGTTGATTAGAAATGCTTGATCGGAAATGAGTCACTGTACCATCAAAACTTATGTTCATTGTAATTTCGATGCCAGTCAATCTGCCTGCAGTGTTCTTTTTTTCCTCATCTGGTTTATCCTCCTGTCCATCCGCCCGTCCGCCCGTCTGTCTGTCTGTAGGCATTAACCGAGCTCTTCTGGAGCGTCTGCAGTTGCCTGTTCCAGATCAGGAGAGGAGCTCATACAGTCTGGTGCTGGTAGAGAGACTGATCAGAGTTATGAGCCAGGCGGCGCAGCCAGGTAAAATCCACACACATGCACACACACATGTGCTGTTACTATTGCCTTCACTGTTTTGTTTTTGTCCAGCTGGTACACACCAGCATGGATGCAATCTACATTAACACAACTCAGAAGTGAATTGAATCAGACAAACACATTTTTCCATACTGTATTTATCCTCACTACTTATTCATAATTTTTTTTTCCTATGTGTTTGTGTTTAGATAGTAAAGTGCGTCTTGCCACCCTGGAGCTGAGCTGCCTGCTGTTGAAGCAGTCTGTGCTGTCTGAAAGCCACTGCATAATCAAAGACGTTCATCTCGCCTGCCTGGAGGTACAGCACACACAAATGTGGACATGCAGCTCTTCTTCATACATGCACATATACTTCCTATTTACATATCAAACACACCCACATAAACACATAAAGAGTGTGAGGCATTAACAAGTCAGAGCAATGCCAAAGAACAATGACTTCCTAAGAATGTGAACTGAGGAATTTCTCAATGACTGCAAATATGTAGTAATGACTCATGACACTTTGGGTACTTAAGTAATGGTTGATGTATAAGAAATGAGAGGCAAGGTCTTTTTTTTCCTCATCCTCCAGCACTCAAACCACACATGCCACCTTATTTACTGTCTTTATCTTCTAATTTGCTGCCTCCTCTCCTCCTGACTGTCCTGTTCCTCAGCACTCGATATTCTTCCTCAGTCTTTTTAGGAAATGTTTTTATTTCCTCCTCTCTGCCTTTAGGGTAAAACTCTCTGCTCTTTCTTTCTTTGCTTTCCTGTTTTCTTTGTTCACAGGAGTCACAGGAAGTAGTTGTGCTACTGCTTTTTTTTTTTTTTTTTTTTTACCATCTGATCTGACTGAGTTTTAAAGTAAACTGGTCATTTTGCAATCATTTTTCTAAGTGTGGCCAGGTTTCATTCAGTATTTAAAAATCACCTGCAGTTTCTTCTTTAAGAATTTCCTACCTGCTTTGATACAATAAAGAAAAAGCCTTTTTCAAATGAAAGTGCTGCTTTTGTTAAAATTGTAATGTTTAAGGGGACTCGCCAGGAATTATAATGATTGTTTTGCTTCTGGCTCTCCTCTGTATTCTGTCAAACAAACACAAAATACCGGAACACTGACTTCAGAGAAATAATAAATGTGTTCATATCGAGAAAAGATAGCCCTTGACCCTTCTCTCTCTGCCCTGCTGGGGGGCAACAGCTGACTAATGATGTTACTAATCTGTGACAGTAAAAGGCCGACATTCCAAGTAAAGTTTGTTCAGTGTTAATCATTTTCTGCTTCACATTGTAGTGAGAGAACAATAAATCGATCCCCTTTCATTCTAATGTCGCTACTGGAGGAACTTTCTGCACGTCACTCTCCTTCCTCAGGCTCTCTTGTTACTAAAGAAAAAGCTCTTGCATAACATGACGGCATTTCATTACAGTTAGAGTTTTTCATGTCTGTTTACTATGTAATGTAGGACTAGTTGTTACTCATTTCTGATTTCTCTCAGTGAACAACCTTTCTTAGGAACAGCTGGGAGGCGTACGACTAAATGATTTAGGTCGGAATGTTCTGACGGTTCTTAGTAAAACTCTTGTACATTTTTTTAAAAGAATCACTGGAACATTTCAGTTTATTTTAGGTTACAGTAGTAATTTGAAGATCAAACTGTTGGATAAAGTGCTCATTATTTGTACACATGATTTTGTCAGTCCCATCACTCCCTCTCAAGTTGTTTTGTAATAATTGTGCCCTAAGATATAAGAATTTGCTCTTCTTAAAAAAACATTATGCCGAGTTAATTTGATTATTTTTCAGAACTTCGCAAATATTTTTAAAAATGCAGGTCAAAAGAAAAGAAAATATGACAGTAAAATAATCATAATCATGTAACTAGTTTCAGTAAAACTTGCTAGTGGTCCTTAAACCATACAAAGGTGAAAAAATCCAGCAAGTTTATTTTTAAGGTAGAAATTAATTTGCATATATTTAAGTTAATGGAGCTTGTGGCTAGTAATGGCTTGAAAAGATGATGTTAGAGAAAAAGTCTGAGGTTAGTTTTTGGAATAAATTTGGTTTGGTTAAATCAAGATTAGATTTGATCTGGCATGAGGTTAGAAAGGTGTTTGTCAGTTGTATTATTTTTATGTGGAAAGTGCAGCACTTGTCTTCTGCTCTTCCCATTTTCTTTTGAAGATACTGAAGAGACCTGAGGGTTCTTGAAAAAGCAGTTGTTTCTTATCTGTATGATGTTTGAAAATAAACATTTAGTGAAGATAAGTGTGATTATATCTGAATGTGAGCCACATGAAATATGGATTAGACTGTTAATTTGCATCAATCTCACACTGTTTATTCATGTTTGTGTCTGCAGGGTGCCAGAGAAGAAAGTCTGCATTTACTGCGGAGATTCTACAAAGTGAGTGCAAACACTTACATTCACAACACACAAAAAGTTAAAGATAAACCAGACCGTTATCTACCTAATGCACACAAATGCACCACTAACCCACTAAAATGTGCTTCTCGTACATTTGCCCACGCACAAGTGTAGGATATATAAATATATAGATGAGTTCAGTAACAACCGAAAGCTGAAAGAACACACACACACTCACTAACATTGTCAAACAAGCAGGGCTGTAAATTAGCACCTGTAACCTGCGTTAGTTTAGGGGCTTTGTGTAGTGGCAGAAGTGTTTACCTGCCAGCCCTGGTGGCATGTAAATAAAAGTAATCTAACCAAGCGATTTTGTGACATACCACAACACAGGTACAACTGCAAGTCTGCTCGTTTCACACAGGAAACAGTCTGCAATTAAATCGTAGGAGTGAAGCGATATGCAGATAACCTTCCAGGAGGAGACAAGGGATGAGGAGGCGAAGGCCGTAAAGCAGAGAAAAACTGACAATGGGGAGTCCCATGATGGGTTAGTTTACAGAGAGACAAGCCAGACAGTTTTCTGTTCAGTGTGTCATCAACATGCTTCAAATGACGATAAGAGAACGAGTAGTTTCAGTGCTGGGGCTTGAAACCTAAAAATTGAGGCTATAAAACTTGTTGATTCCTTCTATTGCCACCTCTGGAAACTAGCCCTGGCAGATGAGCTGCAATAAAGTTACTAAGCAGCATGAAGAGAGCCCAGATGAGAGTACTGCTGAGGAATCTTCATTCATTCAAATAGAATTTAATAATCCACCAACCACAGTGTCAGGTGGACAGTTGACTTCCCACTCCACTAACCCCTGATATATTTTAGTATTCCACTGACTGCTCATGCACAGTAGGATTTCAGTCATATAATTGAAATAAACTGTCAGATCTGGCTGCTGAGACAGTGACAGTTACTGGGATGGACAAACAGAAGGTGGCAGAATCATTACTGAAGAATAGCAAAAGGAAAAAAAACACTGTTGAACTGGTATATGATACAGGTCTCCATTAAAATCATAAATCAATAAAAGTCGGTCACAGAGGTGACAGAACCTGTAGAGTTTCTCCACTATGTGTGCAAGACACGCCTGTGTGTATCCTCTGATAATAAGTAACACCATTTCCCTGAAGGTGTAATAATTAAAACTGAAAGTTTTTCCCATGTGCACAGGGTCACACAGACAGAATTCTTTCTGTTTCGCTCTGAGTATCTTTGTATTGATCAGTTTTGGAATAAGCCAGGAATCAGGTTTGACTAAGTCTCTCACAAGTCAATCATGTAAAGCATGAGCCAAAAAAGATGACTTGAGAATGTTTTCAAATTAATGAAAAAAGTGTGGTTTATATCCTCTAAGCACTTCCTGTTTTTGGTTCATTTTGTTGATTTAAGAAGTCGCCCCCATTTGTCATGGGGGCAACTTCTCTTATAAGGATGGCGGGCTGGATGACACAGCAAGGGAGGGAGATTTGCTCAAAGCTCTGGTAGTATTGTAACTGGAAGACTGAGGTCTACAACAGTAGAAGATATGTGGTGAAGCTGGGAGGCTGCCAGAGTTCAGAAATATGACCGTAACACAAAAACAAAAAGACATGTTCATATTTAACCCCAAAGAAAAAACCAAAAGCATTGTCTTAGCATGTATACTTTCAGACACTGTTTTTACACTCTGCATGCCCAGGCATGCATAAACAAATGAGTCAGCTGAGTATGTACAATCAACAAGGTATATGACCATGTGACAGGCAAACAGAAACAAGACACAAGGAGTCAGAGCAGGTTAAAGTCTTTTCAGGACACAACTGTAGCTTGTTAAAGACCTTTGTTCCATTATAGTTGCCCATATCTGAATGTTATGTTGAATCCATGCATTTCCAGCGTTACTATTGAGTAAAAAAAAAAACACAATGCACAAAAAAGTAAAGATAAAACAAGGAGCAAAACATTCCAGAATGTTTACAGCATTTACATTTGAATTGTGAACGCTTTGGTGCTGGTCCAGGATGATGCCTGAACAAGGAAATACATACAAACCCAATTAACATTTTGACTGATCCACGCAGGAGAATAATTCAATATGAAGGTCCACCCAAATCTAAATCCACCGCAGCTGTTTTTCCACACATTCTCTCCAATTTTCTTATGTCATCACAGGGCGAGGAGATCTTTCTGGACATGTTTGAAGATGAATACAGAAGCATGACGGTGAGTTTGCCCTCATTTCATGTCACATTTGTTTGTTTTAATTCTTTCTTTTAAAAAATGACACATTATTTTCAGGTTACTATAACTCTATCCTGGGTGATGCTGATGTCTGTTTTTGGGCTCGTCTGTATGTGTGAATGATGCAGAGTAAACCACTGAATGTGGAGTATCTAATGATGGACGCCTCAGTGCTGCTGCCGCCCACTGGTACCCCACTGACCGGCATCGACTTTGTCAAAAGACTGCCGTGTGGGGACGTGGAGAAGACACGCAGGGTGAGCGTGTGCACACATACACGCACACATACAAGCACACACACACGCACGCACACACACACGCACACAGACATTCAACCTCAGTTTGCATTGTACATAATACTGAATCTACAGCCAGCGGCTCTCTGATTGTTTTATTTCTGGAAATTCCGGTCTTAATTACATTTATTAATAACAATGACATTTTAAAAATATCCATGTTTAATTACACTACTAACTTTTGGTTTTAATCTCTGCCAAAAGTAACATATTTGGCAGCACTCCATAGCTCAGATGAAAGATAAAATGTAACCGTGTAACTC
The DNA here is from genome assembly GCA_029814725.1 of Acanthurus nigricauda. Lineage (NCBI taxonomy): Eukaryota > Metazoa > Chordata > Actinopteri > Acanthuriformes > Acanthuridae > Acanthurus > Acanthurus nigricauda. Next base: position 14,561,552 of record JAPZDW010000009.1, read on the forward strand.
TGACAGTGATTTAAAAACATTGTGTTACTGATGAAAGTGATTTGGAGCTCAGTCATTTTGTTGTTCGTTCCAGTCTTTTTTTTCTAACTGTCAGTTTCAGACAGGCAGGTTGATTGAGGATAAGATTTAAGACCGTCTGTGTTGTTGTGTTAATTCACCTCCACAGGCCATCAGAGTGTTCTTCATGCTAAGATCCTTATCGCTTCAGCTTCAGGGAGAACCTGAGACACAGCTGCCTCTGACAAGACCGGAGGACCTTATCAAGACAGATGACGTCTTAGACCTCAGTAAGACACACACACAGAACCAGAGACATATTGTATTCTGGACAAAACCAGCCTTTGGACTACAGGATAGACCATGTTTGTTTATTTTTTGTCATTTTTTGTCATTTTGACACTGAGAGACAAACCATAGATTAGGTATCTACAGCATAAAACATGCAGCAAAAACTTGTTTACATGTTAAAAATATGTTTTAAAAGAAACACATGGCAGGAGAAACACTAAATGTAACCTCTACTGTGATGTACAACTCACTCACTGTGTGACCATCTGACACAGATCAGTAATCCACTCTCCTTCTCTGTGACACAGACGTTAGCACAGCCTTTAATAATATCTAGAAAAGTGCATATGCAAACATGAACAACCACAACAATGCAGAGACGAGCTTATAGACACACTCGCAAGTATCTACACACAGTTTCCCACAGTCTGAGAAAACCTGAGCATTCTTCTCTTACTGTACACTCAGGTGTAGAGATGTTATGGAAACTTACACGTGGTTAGCTTTGCAGGATATCACAAGTACTTCTGCATGGCAACGTGAGCAATGACAATGTCACGCAAATATATTTTGCAAATTTGTACATCTTTTTGTGAGTACAGGAGCATTGCATGCATTTGTGGTTTTTAACTTTACAGATGTAACTGTGCTAATTTCTAGCATCAAAACTTCAAAGCCCTCCAACTCTCAGCAGCTGAAGCAGAGAAGGAGACTGCAAAGTAATTTGTTGTTACAACTCATGTGTTTTTAAAAGATCATTTTTTAAATCTTTTTTTTCCACATTGGCTGTGTATGAAAGCATAAGCCTGGTTTTGTTTTTATCTGTGCATTATCAAAAAATCCCTTTGAAAAAACAAAACTGATACTAAATACTAAATGTATCCAGTTACCTAGTATTGCCCATGTAGCCAAATTTAATTACCCAAAATCCATCCAGGTTTCTTGATGAGCAACAAAGCAAATCAGTATTAGTCAGTCGAGATTTTTTTCCTCTTTTTTTCTTTTTCTTTCTGTTTTTTTTTTTTTAGAACAAGGTCAGTGTAGATAAAAAGTTTCACTTTTTTGTGTTAATTATCTTCTTGTTTAACTGATAACCTGTATACCTTTATAATTTAACTGTAACCAGACAGACCACAGTACCAGCTCACTAAGATAATAAAGCTTGAGAGTAGACAGGGAGAACACCTCTCTTTAAAAGAAATTAAACTGTTCCTGGTTATTTGTCTTACGTTTATTTTCATGAGCCCAACATCTCACAAAAAAAGTTGAATTCACCACAAAATCTCCATAGTGTATGATATGGCATACATATATATTAGGTGAATTTTATGACGCAAGAGAAATATTTCACTATTTTGCACCACCAATCCCACTTGTGATTTCATATGAAATTTAGTATAGCTGTAGGCATAGCATTAAAAATCACTTCTTAGAATTACACTCAGAGAGAAGAGTTCACGTAAATTCCACTTAGTTGTTTACTTAGCAGTGATGACTGTACAGCCTGTGCAGATTAAAGTCGACATAGGATTGATCATATCATCTGTGATGACTGAGCCACAGTTTCGGTGCAAATCTGCTGAAAGATTATTGATGTTAGCCCGACAACAGCCGCCTGACAATGAATGAGCTGCTGTGTGTTTGCTGGGACTTTTTAAATTTTGGACCCCTGACTCCTCTGGACAACCACAATTAGCTTATTATCAGCAACCGACCCGATTTAAATTTTCAAAAGACTTTCTACTTTTGCAGTGTGTGTTCTGGTAATGCTCTACTTGATCTTTCCCTAAACCTTGTTGCAGGAAGTGCTCTCTTAATTCCCCTCCTTTGTGGGAGGCGGGGAAGGTGGGTGATGAAGAAATCACTTCACAGATAGATGGAAACATACTTTTGAAACCAAA
>JAPZDW010000009.1:18030959-18042185 GCA_029814725.1 Acanthurus nigricauda
GGAAGCATGTGAATTTAAAAACAAAGAAGAAGAAAAAACAAAAAAGGTTATTGAAGAAAATTGAAAAGGCTGGCAAAGTTATTGCACACAGTGTGACCCTTATCTTTGCTCAAGAAAAAAAATAATTTCAGGTGTCTTATCAACATCCTTTCATTCATTCATCACGTCCTTTGTATGCTGCGCCGCACTTGAAATATAACAGTTCGAGAGACGATTAGTTTACCGGTAGTCCGGATGCAGGAGGTCAGTCTGTTTCACAGAGAATCTATAACAAAGCTGTTATGTTGAAAGGTGTGAAAATGAAATATAATAAATAAAAAACATATTATATTTCCATTTTTCCTTAACAGCCTGGACTTTACAGACCGGCACACCAGTTTACTGTGGGAAATGAGTTTGTTGAGCCTGACAGCAGAGATCACTAATGAGGATCTGGCTTTGTTCTGTCTGAAGCGCCCCCGTTCTGATTCAAACAACCGCAGATCAAATGGATGATGTTGTTTCCGTTTGTCACTTCCCTTGATGAGGGGGCAGGAAAACAACCGAATCTGTCTCGTGCTCAAATCGTTTAACGACAAATTAGTCATAATGCCTGAGCTTTAAGCACAACTCGAATGGACCAAATGAGAGCTCACAGTCCTCTCTGCTGGAGTCTCAAGATGCATACGTTACCCTCAATACCAACAACTGCAGCGTTGACGAACACCTGGATGACATCCCAGAGGAGACCTTACCCCTTGAGGTGCTTTTTGCTTCCAGAAAGAGGTTGTGTGAATCTCACTCTGACCTGGGATCTGTGCAGCACAGCTCTGGATCAGGTCGCCTTTCGTCACAGTCCAGCTTTGAGTACCCAAACCACGCATGGATGCCCAAAGGCCCTGGGTACACCTACATGGCAGTGGCAGACTCTGGGGTCTCTATGGATTACAGCCCCATGAGCAGAGTGGACGACATAGCAAAAGTGGCTATCTACGCCAACGAGTACAAGAATGAGATCTCCACTCATAGCAGACCCTTCCTGTCAAGGCAGAACCCTGTCCATGATGACGGCTGAAAAGGAGCTCAGCTGGACTGGCTGCACGTGGACTGAGCCTTGAAGCAGGCTCGGCAAAGGGTATTTGGATACCCAACATAAGCTACATAGCCTCTCGTTAACTGTTATGATAGGCATACATCAGATTGCGGGCACTGACTGACGTCAAAGTATAAGCTTAAGGACTCAGGAGGAGTCAACTTGATGTACATACATTTTTCTACTTTATTCATATATCCCCGATCTGTACATGACAATACCATTACAAGGCAGTTTTGCTGCACTCCAAATACTGATATTCAAAGAAAAAGTCTGCAAGCTGATCTGTAAGTATCCTATCCTATAGATCAGATCAGGATTTATTAAAATTTAGCAAAATTCAAGTTTAAGAGTTTTTCTTTATGGATTTATTCACATTTGAGCTTCTACCAAGCTTGAATGACCTCATGGCTTTTAGGTTAAAACACAGAGAAAACATCCTAAGCTGGAATATTGTTGTGAAAAAATACACGCCGTTGTTCTTTTCCTATTTTTCTCTGATACGTATTCAAGTGGAGGGCTGGTAATGTGCATTTTTTTATTGTCAACAGATCAAAACGACAAAATTATCTAGTAATTGATCCCTCTGCAAGTCTTGCCTGTGGAGCCAAAGTTTGATATACATTCATACATACATTCATGTAATATAAGTTATTGTGTTTATGAGTTTCTGACTTGTATATAGCAATTAGACTAAGATCAGGGACATAGTTTGCAACCAGGAAGTCATTTTCCTTTCTGCAAGTTCTGAAATATCCTCCTTTGTACTTACTTACACAGAAGTCTGAGCACCAAGTACAGAAGCCTCACATTAGCCGGCATTAGGCACAGCAGTGTTTTCTGCTAATGCTAATGTCAGCATGCAAACATTTCCACAGAGGATGTGCAAACATGCCAACATTCAGCAAGTATAACGTTTACCATCTTCTGTTTTACCACCACAGTTTACAGTGTTTGTATTATTTTACAGTGTTAGTAACATTTGCTGATTAGTACATAATGAGCATGAAAGACAAAGCACAGCCAAGACATTTCTATCCGAATCAAAGTGGTTGACTGACTGAGACTAAAGCCAAGCCACATGCCATTGAGTCAACCACTGCATTGTGTGGCTTGGCCCTTTATTACAATCAACGTGAGGACAGTTGTTGACTTAATTGGAATCAAACTCACATTTAATTTACTCCTGTTTGACTAATATTTGTTGAAAAATAACAGCACCCAGCTTTTTAGGATATGAGAAGTTCTTTCTATTATTTGAAAAAAAAGGGCAACATATTTGATCCCTTTTTTAAAAAGTGACATCTTGAGTAGGAATAGGTGGCTTCTAAATTTGCTGACAGTAAAAAAAATAAAGAATATTGCCAGGCTTATATTTTAAAATATCCTTTAAGTTTGAATCACACAGCTTTCACTTGAAACCTGCTGTTTCATGTCAATGCCATTTCCAAATCTGAATAAACTCACTGTATATGTAAATAATGTTTTTATGTTTTTTATATTTCATCACAGTTGTTTCAGATGACAAGCAAAGCAGTAGGTTGTTGCCATTTCCTAAATGCAGAATCCTGAAACAAATTAAAAGAAAGTGCTACTGTACGCTTTGCAGGAATGTTTTTCAGGCAGTATTCACATACTTAACTGTAGATGTTTTTTCAGTCACTGCTGCCATCTAAAGAGCAGAACATGTACAGTATGTCTTAACCATAAGATTTGTACTCAAAACATTTCAAGTTCATGGGACAAACAGAATCATTCATATATATTTTATTGCCTGCTTGCTTTTGTCTTTGGAAGTATATCTGGTAATCAGAATATTCTTAAACTAATTTCTAGACATCTTTGAGCTATAAATCTCTATTTTTTTATTTATGATGCAGTCGACGCAGTAAGGAAACAAAGGGCTTTCTTAATTGACCATTTCTTACAAATTATTGCATTTAAAAGAGAAACTAATCATTTATCAAAGGTGACAGAACTAAATATTCTTCTCTAATACCCATTGTTTCACATTTGTGGTTCACGTGCTTTTTTGGCCTCTTCTTTCAAATAATGCATCATATTTTCTGAGGAAGTCTTACATTTGTCACACTGAAAATCTCCCTTTGGGGTTAGAATATTTTAGTGCAAATTTAGTTGTTTTCTTAGAAGTAGAGTCATATTTTGACCTAATTTTTTAATTTTCAGACATTAAGAATAATTTTTTGTATCAGTAATGATATTCTTAAATTTTTTCAATGTAATTTTTGCTTCTTTTTTTAATAAATAAAATACTCTAACTGTGATATCAGCCACTGTACTCTAGTGTCTTTCATGTTACTCACTCCAGTGTTGTCGGTCAGTGGTTCCCAACCTGACGGATGGGCTCATTAAAGGGTTGCAAGACAAAACTGTGAGGTCACAAAATGATAACCAGGAGGAAGAAAAAAAGACATTGAGATGCTTTATAAAGCATGTTTATTTCTATGCACAATATGTTTTCTCACTTTTTTCTTCTATTTTTCTTTTAGAGGAGTGGTCTCAAGTGGACTTTGCTGAGTTTTGATGGGGTCTCGTGCCAAAGAAGTTGGCAACCATTGTTTTATAGTCCAATTCTTTTCGTCTATGTAATTTCTGTAAGATGTAATTCCTGTGTTTGTCAAAGCTTTGTGTCTTTTAAAATTTCAACTCATTAAATGTTTTACACCACAACCACCAAGGTCCTATTAACTGATATTTGAAAGGGTGAGCCAAAAATTACATCACACTTTATCAGTTACAAGGCTGTGGTTTAGTAAGAGCAAAAACTCCTCCCTGGGTGATGAAACTGACCTGTAATCCCTCCTCTAATCTTTGGGGCAGATCCTTTCAAGCCAACTTAAACTCCATTAAACCATCAGGGAACATTAACAGCTGCCACTCTTGGGCTGCACCTGGCCTGTCCTTGCAGTCTGTGGTACCAGAGGCCTCTGTAATCCCAGTCCCAGAAAAGTATATGTGCCACAGCTCCTGTAGTCCAGCTGCTGCAGCCATATAGCTCCTGTCTCGGTCCAGAGTACAGCGTATTTGAAAATAGCGATCCAGAACATCGAGAATTGGATCTGTGGCGGAAGCCTCTCCAGCGACGCACCTCCTTTCCACTTCTGGTTGGAAAGAGGCGATGAGACGGCAGGGGGCCAAGCTTGAGGAGCGCTGTTTCAGGAGTTGTGTGAGAAAGGCAGCGGTGTCACACAGCAGCGCAGACAGATGTGCAGCGCAGGACTGTTCTCCAGGGTAAAATCCACTGTGGCTGCCACCTCCAGGACCACACAGGTAGGCCTCCAACCTGTCGACTATGATCAGTGAGGGAGGTGTGGGAGATGTGTTCAGGGACTCGTGAAGGCTAGCCACCTGCTGCAGCAGCTCCTCCACAGTCCTGGGGTAGGAAAACTTGATTTTCTTTAAAAAAGACAATGAATAAGTAATGTTTAACTGGCAAGAGAGAAAGCTGAATAACTCAAGGTTGCTGTCAGAAATACAGTAAGTGGTTAATCTTTTTAATGTTAAAGAATGTTATCCATCCAACAACATATTCAGTTTGTATAAAAATTAGACATTAACGTAAACTAGTCAACTACCATCTCATTATTTCCTGATAAGTATGGCCCCATCTGACACACTGTATTAAGAGGGGTTCTGAAGTACTGGGTTGAGAAGTCAACTAACATTATCAGTGGATTAATTAATGTAATTTATCAACAAAATGCCAAAAATGTGCCTGTTCTATGATCTGAACATTTGTGGATCTTCACTTTTAAGCTTCATGATACTTTATAAAAAGGGGTTTCATTTACATCTTTGATAGTTAGGTATTGTTGAAAAATTAACTGACAAGACTAACTTTTGGGTTGCCAGGTTGGGAATTTTTTGCTCTCTCTCTTCATATTAACGTGTGTAACTGTAAATAATCAAATTTACAGTTACACACATTAATATGTCATTTATAAGTAAGTAAGTTTTGTACAATAATATATCCAGTCTTTTGTTGTAAATGTTATGAAGATATTAACCAATTGTGGTCCTGCTGCTTCAGCTACTGGTCAAGTAGGAACACCAGAGATTTTTCACAACCTGGCAACCCACTCGTTAGTCAAAAATAATTATATATTTAACATTAACAAATGATTCATTTAAATGATAAAAATCCATTCGTTGCAATGTACATGCCTTTCAGACTGCTACGTTAACTGAGAGGTAAAATCTATGAAGCGCACTCACTGAGAGGAAAAGTGATCCCTACCTTCAGGCTCTGTGGGCTCAGGCTGGGAACACATTTCTGCAGTGACACTGGAAGGCTTTGAATCTGTGTTTGGGTGAAGAACACCACTTTCATGCCCATCTCTGAGGCAGCTGTCACGGCCGCCAGCAGCAGCACGGAGCGGCTGAGGCTGTGCTCTCCGACCACCAGCGTGCTGCAGGTTGACGGTGATGGAGGAGTGGCTTTCGGGTCCTTTCTTGCATCCGTCTGTGACATAAAAGTCCTAAACACAAGTGTTAAAATGTCTGCCATGACTAGCACTATGGCAATGAACTCCATTTCTCAAATTTAGTGGTCCGATAATGACGGTAAAGCAAAAATTTCCCGCGTCTATTTGTGTAACGTTACATGTCCCACGTTGATGTTCGAGTTATAGTCCGTGCAACAAACACTGTGTGTTATATCGTTCCGCTGCGTCTCTCGGTATATATAAAGAGTTTTTATCTCAGCACTTTGACAGATAAATACCCATGCAAGTTATGACTACGTTTCTACAAAGTTTACAAACTAGTTATGTCGGAAGTTAAGCCAAATACTCGCTTCTCTGACAGCGTTTCCTGTTTGGTTGGACTACTTCCGGGATGCCGGGTAATCACAACATCAGCTGCTGTGACCAAGATGGCGCAGAGCCTAGCAGAGTTGGAAGTTAACCCGGACGCCGACCAGCCTGGGGACCATGGGAAAGGTGCTTTGAGGCGTTGCAGAGGACGGCCAAGGCTAACAGACTCCGACCGGGCCCAGAGACGTCTTGAATCCCGAAAGAAGTACGATGTGAGGAGGGTGTACCTCGGAGAGTCCCACAAGCTGTGGAGCGAGCTCCGCCGGCGGACCAGTCTGAGTGATGCTGGACTGGCAGAGTATCTGATCCTGCTCAACTCCACCTATGGAGACAAATACCAGCAGAAATACTGCGGGTGAGTCGAGTCAAAGCAGTGCTCTATTTATCTCTGACCAGACACTGCTTGTTGTCTGCTGTACTATAAGTGAGTTATTCTCTCAGCTTTCTTCATTATTTATGTTTTTCCTCTTAACTTGAGCTGTCATTTTCCTAATTAACATGTTTTTTTTTTAATTACAGGAAGAAGATTTCTCCAGAAATCTCGGTTAAACAGAAAAAGGGTGAGTGCTGCCACTGACAGATCCGTTAAGTCGCCATGTGTTTGGTGAATCAGATGAATGTGTTAACTGCTTTGCTGCTGTTTGCATGTATGTTAAAGCATGAATTGAATTCAAGCAGCAATATAATTTCATGTAGATATACCTTTTGTTGACTTAATATTGATATTTAATTCTTTTTTTTCTTTTCTTGGCTTAAATGGTCTTCAATACAAAAAGTATTGTGTATAGTCTGTGTATTTTTGCAAAAATAAATGCTGCTCTTGCTCTATTGTTTCTATAAGTTTCTCTGGCAAAAATCAAAAAGGGGATTCTCATGTAGCTTCATATCTGACAAAAAGGTGTCTTTTGTTTTGTTTTTTTTTCCCAGGCAGGAGGGAGCGTGTCTCCAGCCTCCAGAGCCTGGTGTGTTGGTACCAGGAACACTCTGGTTCCTGCCCCCATGAGCCCCAGCTCAGATCCCTCGAGCCGCAGCAAAACTTCTCCACCGCTGCCATCTGGCAATGTGACTCAAACCACTCATTTGTGCAATACCTTTTCTCACCACCAAGGGAGGCAAGTGACTCTGAACATGAAGCAGAAGTGAATTCAGAGGGCAATGGAGAGAAAGCAACAAAAGCAGATGTGCCTGTGGCTAAAGGTGTAGCAAGCAGGAGGAGGAGGAAGGAGGCTCATAAACAGTACAAAGGTTCTGTATGAAAAACTTTAACGGCTCAGTATTAAAAATGAAAACCTTTAATTAAGTTGAAGAATTAACGTGTTTCAGCAGGTAGCAAATTCCTAGATGATTAACATACTATCATAATTTATCCACTTTTCTGTAGATGTGGAAGAAAATACAGACATTTCTGAGGTACAACATGCCACTGCAAGTCCAACAGAAAAGGCTGCAGCTCTCAACCACCAGCCAAACATAGAGGCTTCTTCCAAGGACGTCCCGCTGACAGGACAGCCGGTCTGGGAGATGGAGGTGGTCATTGAAAGACAGCAAGACTCCCCTGCTCCAGCGTTTCACTCCATCCCCTCAGAGGAGGAGGCCGAGGAGGCTGAGGACCTGAGGAGGGGCACAGATGAAGATATCAGGACTGTACCGCACGGTTATGAGTGTGTTCCTGGGACGGCGCCCTTAGCTGATAAACTAGAAAAGACGGATGAGGACTCCATGCTTTCACAGAGCTTGAGTAGTTCAGTTCCCCTGGAAACTCAACCGGAGCTGTCAGTCCCCCCGACCATGCAAGATCAGAGCGAGCTGTTTGACCCCCAGACTCTGGTGAGCAGCTGTGAGATTCCTGACCAGAGGACCACTTTGGAGGGCTCTCAGGTGGGTGACTGACTGCCTTGCACAGATGTTGTCACACACCAAGCAGTGTATTTTTTTCTTTTCTAAAAGCTGCCATGCTTCTTTTACCATCCCAGTTAATTATCATCACTGGGCCCAGCTACGAGGCCCTGGCATCAGAGGGCATCCAGCTCAACATGGGCGGCGGAAACGTGGAGGAAGTCACCTGCACTGTGATCGGGGGGGTCAACTACAGCCAGGTCTGCACAGCCGACTCGAAACTCAGAGCAGTGGAGGATGAAAACTCCATGACAGGTGCTTTATATTGAGAACTGACACAGGGGATTACAGAGAGCTCATGTGTTCATCAACAGACTGTATGTTGGGCAGTTTTTAGGTGCAGACTGGCTGGGCAAAGAAGAATTAACTAATTAATGTCTTGCATTATACAAAGTCAAACAGTTTGTTAATGCTGTGTTTTATGCTTAAATAAATGTAGTGCTTGATCTGCAATACTACTGATGCTGACAGGAATCTGCAGACTGGGCCAGTAGGCTGTTATATTATCATTTGAAACTACTGGCTGCATTATAAGAATCACACACATGCTCATTAATATCCAGATAATTCTTTATGTTCTATGAAAACATCCTATCATTAAGTCAAACACACCAGATTACTGTGCATATTGTTCAAGAGTAGTCAGAGTAAAAATTTTGATGTTCTGAACCATAAAATTAAAGTAAGAATAGTGATCAAAGAGCTCTGGTGTCATCTCGCCATTTTCAGTCAACATACTCAAAGTGTCAAGCATAAATTTAGGGATTTAAAACTTTGTGCTCTTTTAAAACACTGCACACTGTTGTACATTAGCTGCTGAGCCATAAACAGCTGCAGGAAGCAGTTTCAGTCATAAATAAATAAAGTAATGACTTTGACAGAGCTGCTTTGCATCTATTTGAATTTTACATTGAACAGGTGAACCTTAACTTCACAGACCGGCTGTTGTTTGAGTATCCTCTACAGCTCCATCATCAGCAAGAAGCACATTCAGACTGACATCTGGATATAATACATTGCTGTCAAAAATATCTACATTTACTTAACTATTTTTACAGCTACATTGTATTTACTTAAAGCTGTTTAATGTTAAAAAAAGTATAAAGGAAATATTACGTCATGAAAGGTAGACACTGATATCACTAAAGAGATATGAAAAACCTGAACATAAAAAAAACATTAGTCATTTCAGGGACAGCGCTTACACATGACTCGCGCTTTCATAGTGAGATTAAAAAATTGTTCTTAAATCACATATCAAATTTTTAGTCTTGACCAGTATGTTAAAGTCCTAGTCCCAGCACTCTCTCCTGAAAACCTTGATAAATTCAGTACCTGCCTGCATGAGAAACGTTATCGTCAGTCTTTGCATTATTTCTATGCAGGTTTAAGTGACAAACAGCTGCTGCCGCCCACAGTTGACGCTCTCGACCTCGGCGGTAACAGAGAGCTGCAGCGAAGTCTGAGCAGGTGAGTGGCACAAAAACCTCATGGTGAATCCCAGTGATGTCATACACGTGAAGGCTGAGGAGCTCAGAATCTGCTACACTTATTGCCCCTCGTTTTTGTGAACTAAGGCTGCAATGTCTGCTTTTGCAGCGTCAGGTCAAAGAGGAACAGGCGAGGCCCAGTCGTTGAGGCAGATGGGATGCTCAAGATGTTCCACTGTCCATACGAGGGCTGCAGTCAAGTTTATGTAGCTATTAGCAGCTTTCAGGTAAAAGAAACAGCTTTTTTCTATTTATACTTTATACTTTACATTTTAGCCTAGCTGTGGTTTAAAATTGCTATCTTTTTGGTTCCCTTTCTTCTCTCCATAGAACCACGTCAACCTCGTTCACAGGAAGGGGAGGACCAAGGTTTGCCCCCATCCAGGCTGTGGGAAAAAGTTTTACCTGTCAAACCACCTGCATCGCCACATGATTATTCATTCAGGTGGGCTCACATAGACACACTTATCATGTCCAAAATTATTTGTCCTAAACCTTTAAATGTAACCAAGTGTTTTTACAGGGGTTAGAGATTTTATCTGTGAGACGTGTGGAAAATCGTTTAAGCGTAAGAATCACCTGGAGGTTCACCGGCGCACCCACACAGGAGAAACACCCCTCCAGTAAGTAATTTCAGCTGAAACAGATTTGAGCATTACATGTTTTTTACCGAGCATGTTAAAAGTTCAAGCCTGTGAGAGTTTGGATTCATTTCACCACATTAAGCAGATATTAAAAAACATGGGATTTCAGATCAACAACACAGTTGTCACAAACGTCTCTTTTCTCCCCCACCTCACCTGTCAGATGTGAAATCTGTGGCTACCAGTGTCGTCAGCGTGCGTCCCTGAACTGGCACATGAAAAAACACACTCCAGAGGCACACTACAACTTCACCTGCGAGTTCTGTGACAAGAGGTTCGAGAAGCTGGACAGCGTTAAATTCCACAAGTTAAAGAGCCACCCAGACAAGCAGGCGACCTGACGTGTTCAGACACTGCTGACCGGAGCTAAACAAGCACAGGTTGGCCCTGGACAAGCAGAAGAAGACCTCCAGTGGAGAGACAGACTTTCCTCCGCTGTGTTTGTCTTGCCTCTTGTGTCTGGGACAATATAAACTTGTGAACACACAAGCAGTGGATAAAGGCAGAATGGAGAGGGTCTGACAGCTGTGCAGCACAAAAGCTGTTTAAAGCTGTGCATAAAGCAGGGCCTAAATATAGGTTTCAAACATATAAAGTACAGCAGGAAATGGCTGAACCCCTTGTTGATGATTATTCCAATAATTAATGATTGACCGTTTGCTAAACCTCTCCACCGAACCCCTCAGAGCTCATAACAACCATAACTAACAACAGCGATTAAGTCAAGCTTTCACTGCAAACACTTTGAGCTCGTGGTTCCTTTTTAAAAAAAAAAAAAAAAATCCCAAATCCAAATTATAAGAGCGAAAATGTTGGAGGTGGATTATCTGCTGAAATGTTACAGGCAACAACTTAGAGTGACCACCTAAACACCGTGGTACTTACAGTCGTAGCCCGTTCTTACTTCCAATGATGGCAGTGTTTCATACTGCATGTTTTTATGGTGTTACAGGTAGTAGGTGTTTTGAGGGGCGACACCATCCCTCTTGTCAGCAAAATAACTTTTAACTATGTGTTTACATGTGACGGCTGCCTCACATCTCCTGAGTTCATTTGGAATGTTAACGGTGGATTCGCTCGGGAATAATGCCTCACCAACAGTACAGCAGTACAGTGGCAGTTTGAGGATGGTGTCGTGTTATGTGTGACCGACATTTTTCAGTGGCAAAGTTGTCCCTTTTCTACAGAAGCCCTAAGCGGACATGGTTTATTTATTTTGAGATAACGAGATAATAACTCGCTATCATGAGAAAACAAAATTCGTTTTTAACGAGAAAACTAACTTTATT
>JAPZDW010000009.1:19663530-19674968 GCA_029814725.1 Acanthurus nigricauda
TTGGTTAGTTTGTTTTAATTTTTGCTTCTGCTGACTTCTTTTGGCCAGCTATCTGCTCACTAGGGGATCATAACATCCAAGAGTGGCCCCAAGAAAATATTTGTAAAAGTGTAAAACTGTCCAGTAGAATAATATTTTTTTATTCATCATGTTTGAAATCATTACAGAAAACTGTATGTAATCAGCAATTGTAGAAGTGTCGTAACAAAAAAGGCAAGAGATGCAGGAGACAGACGAGCAGGCAGAGTCTTTGTGTTGACTGAACCCAGCTAAGCCTAAATGCTAAGAAATACCGGACCCATTGTAAGTGACTGATAGAGACACAGGGGTTAAAAGGTATGAAAAAACTATACCACTTAATATTAATGCAAAACACACACACACACACACACACACACACACATACACACAAACTCAAAAGGACCACTCATAGTCTCAAGGTCATAGTATATTCTTTGTTGTTTTGAGGTGGCTCATTAATGCATAATGCCATTTGACTTTTATTTCTCTCTCTAACACACACATTTTTCCACACATACCCCTGTCTTGTCTCAGACCCCTCAGTTTTACCCCTGCCCTCAAACCTTCTGTTCATCCTCTCTGTTATGTACTGCCAGTACAGCCTCTGACCTCTACCTCACTTAATTTACACACACACTCACACTCTAACTTGGTGTCTAAGCCCCCCGCCACTCTGTCCTTTCCTCTCAGAAGTCCCCTTGGATTTCCATTCCCATATGCCAGCCACTTCCTGTCCTGTCTTCTCCCTGTGTGGATGCACTCACCCTTCATTAAAGTCTCATTGAAAAGCCTGCCTTTGTGTGATTATGCTGTTTGAAGCCAGCAGACAGGAAGAGGAAGTCCCCTTTATATCCAGTCAAGTCTGTAGATGATCTGCTTGATGTACTCTGCAGGTTTCTTTCTTAGTCAACAAAGATCCACAACACACAAACATGGACCACAATACTACAAACAGAAGGCAGCCACTGTTTGTCTGCAGTGAACAGAGCCCAGTGAAAAACCCGCTGCATTTAAAGGATAATTCTGGTCTAAACAACTTGGCCTTTTGTTAAGTCTATCATACTAACACTGTTTGACATCAGGGACCATGACAGCACAGCTCAAACTGTCCCTTTTCAACAGAACACAACACCTTATTGATAACCTTTCACTTAAGACAGGATTATGATCAGTAAGCATGGAAGGTAATGTCAATATCATCCCACCTCCACTACAAACATAAATGAAGGCAAAAAAAAAAAACATCATGACCTTTATTTGACTAGGAAGTTTTATTAATATTAAAACCTCTTTCCCCAGTGAGACCAAGCCCAGAGAGGGTCACACAGCACCGTCAAGCATACAACAGGAAAACAACATTTCATATTCCACCCCGACTCCACAAACTAGACTTGTGTTTTACCACAGGTTGCATTTTGCAAAGATAATTGATGGTTAGGACCGCCCCAAAACCCACCAATAACTGTAGAAATTTGAATGAAATCATCCTTCACTCTCCTCTGCTCCATGTGCTGATTGATTTAGCGGATCAAACATTTGGTGGCTGTTCTGTGGCTAAATTTCTGTCCAATTCTTGAGAAAATGGCTCATTTTTTTATCTGAAAGTAATCCAGCAGGCTATGCTCACTCTGTTAATGACTGCTTATTCTTGGAAACTTGGAGATGTACTGCTATTTGTGATTTGAAAAGGGCAGGCAATATTTTCCCTCCATTTATGCAGACCAAATACACAGTCTCTATACTGTTTAAGGACTCATTCACCGTGATTAAGTGTTGATTTTATCAATCTTCATAATCACTTTCATGACATCCCTGTTTGAGTAGTTCTGGGGAGTGCTGGTCCCTGAAACGGCTCAGCTGCCAATCGTATTCTACTTCTTACTTCTTACTTCTTACTTCTTCTATAGTTTTTATTCAGGGCCATAGGACAAAATTCTGGCCCCTGTGTTTAAGCATACTCTATGGGTCCCTTCCCAAAATCCATACTTGTTCATCCTAGTATCTTTGCTGCCCTCTTTACACAATAGCTCTGTATACTAAGTCCCCTTTTTAGCCTAGGTCCAGTACCCTTGTTCCTATTTGAATATTTATGTGAAAAAGGCCTTTACTGTTTCCACAGTGCACTGTGTGAAGGCTGGTTCATGTCCTCAGTTGATTGATGTCACTCAAAAATTTGTACGTCGATGGTTGAAAAGTGATGGGTTTTAGACCTCTGTGGCCTCCTTATCTCAGCTTGAAGCTCCATGCTCCCTGTGAGGGTGTTTGTATCATATGAATATGTAGACTTAGGTAAGGTCACCACTCAGGTCAAGATCTTACGTATGTTAGAGGTGAGAAGGTGAATGCTCCACCTTCAGGCTCAGCTCTCTCTTCTAAATGTCCAGCACCAGCATTCTTGCTGACGCTACATTGATCACTGATGACCTCACACTGACTTATAAACCCCATGACCTCAGGATACCGTTCCAGCCTAAGCGTAAAACTATGAGCTCAGAAAAGAATAATCCTAAAAAAAAGTACAGGATGAGAAAAAAAAAGGAAACTGAACCTAAAAGCCCACAGTTCTAAAACTTAGACTGAGCTGACTTGTATCTTGTTTAACAGAGGAAAGACAAACCAAATCATTTGACAACAGAAAGCAATGATAAACACTGAGGCCTAAGTTTAGCTCAGAGGATCAGTGTTTGCTCTGTTGTTGTCCATCTAAACCTCACAAACACGGTCACTCGGTCATCATGGCTAAAAATAACAACTCTTGAAACAATAGGAACACAATATACACAAAATACACACCACCATACACGTGAACAGATGCAGGCAGACACACACACACCACAGGACAGTTACCATACACAATAAGAGTATTCTCTAAAACATGTTCATCCTTGTTTAGACCCTAGCTTTGTGTGCATTGTTTGCTTTTTCAGCTCCCAACTGCCTCTGGGGAAGCACCAAAAAGTAATTCTTTATGATTCATCGTGTTTTTTCCTGTATTCATATTGATGTGTGTGTCAGTAAATTCATGTGATTTGCTTGTTTTTGTGCTTTCCTCTCCCCATCGTCCACCTCCTAACCACAACTCCTCTCCTGCTGTCTGCAACAACAGCTCTAATAACTGCTATTTGCCAAAGTGTTAGTGGTGCACATTTGACTTGTGGTGGAGACACAGTCACATTCCTTTGGTTGACAGTAACAAAGTTCACACAGTGTATTTTCCAGAAGTGCTTTTAGGGTGTCTCAGCTACAACGGAAGGAAAATTGCAGAAGTGAATCTCAGCCTGCAGGTAAAGGATGGATTGAAATATAGATTTGGATCCTTACTCTGAACAAAATGAGCTTGTAGAACCAATAATGTTAAGACCTCAAACAACATTAGGCACCAAGTAATAACGTGTAAAGAAGAGTGCTCGCCACGTCCAGGGACTGGGTGATGTCAGTTGACCTGGAGAGGCAGCTGAAAATTCCACCACACATCACCAAAACCAGTTTAAGACCTGACATCATCTTGGTCTCAGAGGCAACAAAACAACTGGTTTTAATGGAGATGACAGTTCCCTGGGAAGAGAGGATGGAGGAGGCACAAGAGAGAAAGAGGGAAAAGTACCAGGAGCTGGTGGAAGACTGTCGGAGGAACAGGTGGAAGACCAGATGTATGCCAGTGGAGGTAGGCTGTCGGGGATTTGCCAGCTACTCCCTGAACAAGGCCTACGGCACACTGGGCATAACAGGATCCAGCAGAAGAAGAGCCATAAGCAGCAACGTAGAGGCAGCAGAAAGGGCCTCTAGATGGCTCTGGTTGAAGAGGGGAGAGGCGTGGGTGTAGCATGCCACTTGGACACAGGCCGCGGTCTGATCAGCCTCGGTCGGGTCGCCTGGAGGAGGGTGTCTGTTGTAAGACCCGAAACACCCAAGGATCCCAGGAAACAACACTGATGATGTGTCCAAGGTTGAGCATCAGGAATGTATTTTCAACTGGAGTATTTCTTCCATCATTGGAGCACATCAGCAAAAACCATAATTGGAAACACGACAGTCATTATTGGGCATGGGGACAAATGTCATGCTATAAAGATGAATGGGAGCAACAAATGCCTTGAAATACTGCGGGTTCAGGACCTGGAGACAACCCAGGAGGAAGCAGACACCAGACTTATTTTGCATGCAGCTTATGCAGCAAAATACAGCAGTGACCTGGTCATCAAGAGCCCAGACACCAATGTCTTTGTGCTGGCTCTTGGGTTCTGCAGCAAAATTGATGGTCACCTGTACTTTCACACAGTCAAGGGCAGAAATCCACATGTTATTGACATTAACAGGCTTCATGCCCACCTGGGGGAAGACAAATGTGATGCCCTTGTTGGTCTGCATGCGTTCTCTGGATGTGACACTGTGAGTGCTATGCATGGGATGGGGAAAACCAAAGCTTATAAAAAGCTAATTTCCAAGAGACAATACATCACCCTGTTTAGAGAACTAGGAACAAGTTTCTCTCCATCACCACAGTTCTGCAAGGCAGTGGAGGCTTTCACGTGTGACCTGTATGATCAGGAATGTATGGATGTTAACAAGGCAAGAGTTAAGCTGTTTAAGTCAGGAAAGTGCTCTGAGAGAGACCTACCTCCGAACAAAGACTCCTTGCACAAGCACATCCAGCGTGCTAACTACCAGGCTGCAGTCCACAGAAGGAGCCTTGAGTGTAGGCCTGATATTCCCGCCCCTGAATGTCATGGCTGGAAGATGGCAGGAGATTTCTTAGAAGTGGACTGGATGACACTTCCCCCAGCTCCAGAGGCAATCCTTGAACTGGTGCACTGCTCTTGTAAAAAAACGAACTGTGTTAAGGGGCGATGCACCTGCAAAATACATGAGCTGCCATGTACAAACCTGTGCCAATGCACAAACTGTGGCAATAGGTCATCTGAAGATGACTAAGGGTTCCAGGGCCAGCATGAGACACTCAACCTTTCAACCAGTACTGTGTTCAAGAACACATGGAGAAAACAAGAATACTGTTTATGTTAATGTTATTCGTTCCTGTAAATATGTTACTCAGCATTCTGATTTATTAACAGTTAGATATTAGAATAAAATGAACTCACCAACAGTGTATGGTTTGAGCACCATTTCTCCTTGTCCGGCATGGGAGTATTACCTAGTGGGAATATTGTTAGTCTGTTATTGCTTAATGAATTAAAATTTCACATAACTGATATGGCACTAAGCTGGTTAAAATACAATTTACACTTAGACAGCAAGGTCCATTTTGTATCTAATGAATGTATTATTAACCTAGCTATTAAAATATACAATTATGCTCAACAACTGGGTAGTTTACTTCACTATTGCATTTGCTGACTGGGGTATACCACAGAGGACCATGTTTTTAGATCATTTAAATTCCTTCTGTAATCCCTCTCTATGGGTATTTACATGACGGTAACACCAATAAAATACACCAATTAAACTAACCAGTAACGTTAATTATACTCACACACCGTGAGTGCGTGGCTTAACAAGCCCTTAATGACTGAGGCTGGCCAGCTGCCAAATTGCCACACGCTTTACTTCCAACAATTTGGGTTATTCACATCGTGTGAAGTGAATAATGTAATATTAATTCGATAAGAATAGTCAGCGATATTGAAATACAGATTAAGGTTGCAAGCTTAATTGACTGATTAAGCGAGCACGAGTTGTAAACAAGAGCTAGGATTAGGCTATGGTTAGCGCTACCTTTACACGTAATAAACGTTGCCTCGCCAAAGGTTATACATCAAATAAATAGCATAGCTAGCATTTTACAACAACATTTATACTAACCTACACACGTGGCAGCTTCTTATCTAGTTCATAATATTTCGTGTGGTTTTCGACGGATGTATCGTTGTCTCCACTTCTCCACCCAGTGTCCAGCTTAATCTTGAGAGCAGCAGCTGTACTTCGCATATCTACATCTGATTGGCTGAATAACGTCACGTGATTTGTAGCGCTGCGTGCCACTGGTTCAACTGACATAGTAAGCTGCCGCATTTGCCTGCAAATTTAACTAACTTTAAACTATTATTATGAAAAAATGAGCAAGAATTACGAGTGCCAACAAAGAAAATCCGATTGAGAAAAAATGAAGTTTAAAATATTAAAGATCCAGGTCCTCCCTCACTGGGGATCATTTTTTTTCAAAAACTAAAGCTGATACGCGGTCTCGGCCAACCGTCTAAAAGGGGCTCTTAAAATATCTCCAAATCTCTCCAAACAGATTTGATTCAGACAGTCTTGGTATCATGCAATTAAGACTGACATGTAAAAACAAAGACTTTTATGGCCTTGAATGTAAAAATTCTAATTCAATACGTTTTTTGACTAGTATCTGCAGGATCCCTATATTTGTTTAGCCTGTGTGTCTGTGTGAGTGAGAGAGACTGGGCTAACATGCAGCGGGTCTACTGTGACACAGAGAGCAGAGGAGCGGTGACAGTTAATAAACTCACGTAAACTATCATTATAACGTTGGGAGCACATTAATGCCTGGCCATCATTCACACTTTTTTTTAGTAAAACCACAAGCTTAAAGGCGCCATTTGTTTGTGCAAATTTACACAAACGAGAGAAACACTACACTGTAAAATTAATTTTTTTTTTCAGCTTACCGGACCATTACAGTAATGGAAACCATGACCGCTGCGCTCAAAATTCTAATTATTTAGGTGTTCCAGACACAACCGAAAAAAGTGAGTCAGGGTTCTCCAAACTCTGTCACACAACATTAAAACCAGACTACGATTTAGCCAGTGAACGTAATGCCTGCCGAAATGTGAACAGTTAGGTAGGGTCATGCAATTTGTGAATCATATAGTTAATATGAACACAGCTACTTTCAAAACTATCGTTAGCCAGCCGTGTGTATATCAGGCAGACAGGACATAGCGGTTGTGGCGCCGTGCTTCTCCTCTCTGCACCATACCTTGCAGTGAGTCCGGGACGAATCTCTTAAGCCCCCTTTAGGTTGCGTAATAGAGGCCGTGTTTACCGTGTACTGACCGTGGAGGCCAGTTGGGACTGCGGGTAACTGCTCGAGCTTGCCCAGGAAAAGTCAAGACAAGTTCCAAACATGTAGCTTCGAGTGACAAACTGTACTTTGGCTAAATCACATAGAACCTCTGCCTTAAAAATGTTACCTCTAAGCTAGCCATCCACTTGGTCAACCTAATCCTTTAAAATTCGTCACACTTTGACAAACAATTCGTATGAAATGAGCAGTTAACAAATGTAATTGAGATAATCTAAATGCTGCTTGTATATAATTAAAAACTGGGAGTTAATTAAGTGATTAGGAGAGACTTACCACCGTCAGTCATAGATAAGAAAATGGCCGATTTAAGACTCCTGGTCCATTTGCAGCATAAGGAGAAGGTTGGCGGGATTTCCCAGAGTACTTCTCCGCTGTCTGGTGTAACTTTGATTTTACACTGTAGGCTCCTAGAGTACTTTTTTACAATGTGTTTTTAACACTGAAATTTTTCACCAACACTGGGCTGCACAGGGGCGCATTTTACTCTAATTATTGTTAATATAACTCTGTCAGAGTAAATAAACTTTATCACCGCATATTTTACTCTGCTGAATTTACTGTGTACAATGCCCCAGTGTTACAGTGAATATCATAATGCCGATAGAAGTTTCACAAACCACTACTTAGTGCAATCTACTTCTACACTGTCATTTTTGTATTCTCACTATGTTACAAATAGGAAGCAGGTGTTTGATATACTTAGCCAGACTTTGGGGTCATATTGTTTCTAAATGGGTCAGTGAGCTTTTCACTCTCCCTATTGACCTGCTGAGCCTGTGCCAGGTTTCGGTGAACAGGTGTTTATATAAGTGAAAGAAATTTGATTTCATTGTTTTGCATTTTTAGGGACCAGGCAGCTCAAAAGGAATAATATGTGAAAAAAAAAAAAATCACCTCTATGGTAACCTTAACAATATTTGTTCTATTAACCGACAAATACACCGAGCAGCAAACAAAGAGTCCTGTCTGTCTTTGCTTGCCTAAATATTCCATCCTAAACCTCTAAAACTACCAGCAGATCTAGCAGAGAGAACCCTAAAGCCATGCTCCATGATCCATGCACAGTGTACCAGAACATTATCACACAAGTCTGATTTATGAAAACAACTATATAAGTTGACCGTTTACCGGAGCAATCCTCTAATATTAGGAACAAGACATAGTGTTATACATCACAATGACAGTGGCATCGACTGGTGGTCAATCAAGCTTCCTAAGACAAAAAAAGCATAAATAGACTCTCTCTCTCTATATATATATATAAGGAATAACAGAAAACAACTTATAATAGGATCCGAGATAGAACACTGCAGTGGGTTACAGCACATGTAATAATAGCAAAAGTGAATGGCATTTATATTGCTTAGCCACAATTCTTTTTTTAAACAAGCTACTCTGTCTATGAACATAATCATTCTCTACATTTCATTATTTTCATGTCAGGAAACAGTGTTCTCTCTGCTAGACAAGCTTGAAATGTCATTACAGCAGTGAAGCTCCGGTTCAGCTTCATTTCCTCATCAAAGAAGGAGCAGTATGGAACTGGATTAGTGCCAGTCCTGATTTACAGATACTATTACTGCATCTCAAAGGACACCTTGAACTTTGTGAATTATTAACGGAAATTTTAGTTAAAAACTTCTGTGATGGTGTAGTAGCTTCATTTTAGGACAGGTTGTCCAAAGAGTAATTTGATTAAAATATGTCATCTCATTATTTGTCTCCCAAATCTATGATAAACTTAAATATTCAGGACTCATATTGTAGGACCAGTAAAGGCAGACTCAAACCTACATATTTACAATGGATTTAATAGTATCAAAGGGATTTACTGTTGGGATAAAAGGGGAAATAGGATGGCAGGCAAGGCAGAATGTAAAGAGGTGATAGTGGATAGCAGAACTGAGCTGAGCAGGGCAGATGGATGAGGATGTGAGCGTGGCTGGCTCAGGATAAGCTCAGGGGTTTAGTAAGCAAGCAGGCCAGGCAAGCAGGCATGCAGGTGGGACCAGAGGGTAGTTATCCTAAAAGCACAAGGAAACAAGGCAAGCAAAGGTAATGCAAACAACACAAGGAATAACTCTAAGTGGCAGGGAGCAAGAGACTTCTACTATTGTTTAAATCACAATCTGGTGATGAGTATATATGGAATTAGAGATTCTGTTCAAGTAAATCGAAGGCAACTGGACTCAGTAATATGTCTGTGAAGACGTTTCACCTCTTATCCAAGGGGCTTCATCAGTTCATGCTCATCAGACTAGGCTAGGCCTGTCTGACTGGCTGGTGGAGATCACTGTTTTTATCCTCTGTGGAGGTGTTCCACAGAGCAATGGTGTCTGATGATGGTAAGTGCTCATGGGTGTGACTCAGGTAGTGCTCAGAACATTCACAGATATGCTAACAACCAGAGAGAAACTACCACCTTACTCACCACAGAGCACACACTCACACACACACACACAGAACGAGCAGTGTTTCCTGTTAAGACACACACAGAGAGAGAGAGAGAGAGAGAGAGAGAGAGAGGGAGAGGAAAAGAGGCGTGGACAGACGCCTCAGTCCGCTGCACATGAGCACAGTTGTCATTCCTGAACCATCAGAAGCATCCAGGCTGCTTTTCAAGGTGAGTTTTGTCTTTTCTGCCTTTAATTCGCATATTTTCACAAATAAACCGACCGACGGACACAATAACAGACTGAGTCACACCGATTAACGAGCCGTGAAGTTACACTTTATGAACTCTCAGTCTCACTCATCCATTCTTCTGGCGGACTGTTTCTTCTGGATTGAACTTTGCAAACTTTATTTCAAGCCTGCTACTCTTAATAACTTCATGTCTTCGTCTTCTGCTTGAATTTGCGCTGATGGATTCTGCGCACGTTGAATCTAACCGTCAGAGTAAGAAATCACTGAATGAAATGCATTCAAGTTTTTAGTCAGTTTCAAGATAAAGGTGTAATTTGTTCATTTTCGGACGTAACTGATCACTTCAGGCTGGTTTCGTTTTGCAGCGGATCAAATGTGTCTTTCTCCTGTAAACGCCGGTGTGACGTACACACGTCCCCTGCCTGGCGTTGCGCCCAGTCAGTGGTTGCGCCATGCAAACCGACCACAGAGGCTGCACTTCACCGGAGACACCGTGCTGGCCTTCACTGCACAGCGCCCACAGAAAATGCGTCGCACACGCTGTGGTTTTTATTTGATTTAAACAAGATTCTACATTGATCAGTTCCAGTCAACAGACAGTGAAACTACAGAAGGTCAGAGCTTATCTGTCGCCTCTTATCAAAGGTGTGGTTTCACACTCAGAGCCACAAAGACAGAGATGAATATTGTTTTTTTTGCAGTTCTCGGTTTTTGTATTATTACATCCTCTGTGATAAAAAATTCTCTAACAAAGGTTCAAATTAACCTGCTGACCTGCAAACCTTTTTTAGTTGTTGTGCTTTTTGTTTTTTTTTTGCTGTTTTCACTTTGACTGCTGCATTTTGAAACTTATAATCAGAATATCAGAGTGAAGAATCTTTCTGAGAGAAAAGAAACTGTTCCATCAAATGGTAATCTGGCTTGAAGGAACCTTTAAACAGGAACCTGTCCTCACCTCCCACACAGCAGCAACATCAGCAACATCTGGCAAGCTCAGATTCTTTCTCTCCTTCTGTCTCACTTTTATCATTTACTTTTCTGAGGTTAATCATAATGCTAATTAATAATTACTTAATCATATTCACGATGTTAAACATTGTGTTTTTTGCAGTTTCAGTATTATTAAAACCTCTGTGATGGAGATTCTCTTACCAAGGTTCAAATTAACCTTCAGACCTTTTTTGTTGTGTTTTTTTGTGAGAATGACTTGTTTTTTCTGATGTCAGGAAAAGTAAGCGTAACAGAAAGCCTCTGGCGTTCTCTAACTCCCAAGATTTTTCCAAATCTCCAAAAATGTTTTGCCTTTCAGGGGGGGATCCACTTTTCACTTGACTTTTCCTGATTTGTGTCCTCTCAAGTTTTAAAGAAATCCTGATGACTTTGGCACAATCCAACCTGGGGACACTTCATGTTAAATGCAGTGCAGTGGCTGACAGGCTACTCATAGACTGTATCATTTATTTATAGTTATTGGCCAAATGACTCAAAATCACTGACATAATGATTTATTAGCAGAAAAATTGTGATAAAATGGGATAATTAAATAGAAAATAATTTGCACAAAGCAAATGGAGTTTGTTTTTCCTTACATCCCTGCCTGGTTACACATTAAGTGTGTCTACTGATGTTCCCTCGTTGGAAGCAACAGAGTGATGTGTTCTTGGACAAGATTTCAGGGGCGACCTGACAAGAAAAATATCAT
>JAPZDW010000009.1:19839084-19849712 GCA_029814725.1 Acanthurus nigricauda
CACACAATTACAAAAGAATAATAAATGAATACTTAGGTATTTGCATTAAGAGACAATAGTCTCACGTGTCAGAGGGGGCATATCCGTCACAGAGACCGAGCTGTCAGTTAAGTTCCTGTCCCCAAACTCCTTCTTGTAGATGGACAACAAGTATGTGATCCTATAATCCAACCTAACACTGAGGATGAACTAGGAAGAGACAGAAGAGACAGAAAGCACACAAAAAAATGAAATCAACCAGTTAAATAACACCAAACTGCACCAGAAATCACTAAAAGTACATCCACTAGGTGGCGCTTACCTGCAGAATCTCGATTATCTTCAGCTTGGTGTCCATCACCATGACATCCTCATTGTCTGGCAGGAAGTGACCTTTGCCATAGCGCAGTGAAGGAGGGGTGTCAGGGAGGCTGTGCGGCACACCTCGACTCATCACCATCTGAGTAATCATTTCCACGACTCCATGGATGGTACGCAGGACGTTGTTGCCTGCAGGGAACATTAGCATGTGCTCTGTGTTTGTATGTGCAGAGCCTCTCTGTTCACATAGCTGACATATTTCAACTCAGGCCTGTGAAATTCTGACTGTGTGTATCATAAAAACTAAAGCAAGTGGCCTGAGGACACCGAACGGGTGGTCCAAAAACTTTTCCCAGCAAACTTTCAACTTTCCAAAGCAGTTTTGTTTTATCCAGTTGCAATCTATCCTGAATAATTTCCAAGAGCAAGATCAATGCTTTTCTCCTCTGGTCTGCAGAAAGTCCCCTCTAACCTCATATTGACTTGTCTCTATTTCTGTAACTTAGTATTTTGGTTGAACTGAAACTTAGGCTTCTTTATCTGGTCCAAAAAACACAGTAAAAAGTCTTCCAACAAGATCTCAAAATTATTACCACGATTCTTTCCTCGCTCTGCTACCTCCATGTTACTATCAGAGTTTAGCTTTAAATCCTCATGCTCTCAGGCATAGCCTTGCTCCTGCATATATTTAACTGCTGCATCCAAATTTTCCATCTGGAAACCTGAGGACTACTGACATTTGGCTCCTGTCTGTGCTTCACTCAGAGAAGACAAATCTTTTCGTTACAATTTTAAGCTGAATCATGTGTTTTTTATTGGCTTTTTCTTTTTTTTTCAGCAAACGCTACTTAAAATGAAGGAAATAGCATCTGCATTTGTAGGGGAATGTTTACAGTGGTGTAAGTAAACTAATTTGTTGCCTTTCTTTGAAACCTGATTGCCTATTCTTTCCTGAATTTCTGAATATGACCTGTTCTAGTAATATTTCACAAGGTTACCACTGTACTCTGACCAACTTGATAGTTATTCTAGAAGCATATGTCCATAGAAAGAAGAGAGGGCCATACTCCTCTTTTAAGGGCTGTCTTTAATTCAAGCATTTTGTTCTTTGCTATTTTCTATGTAAGTTTGTTTTGCTCTATGCAAAGAGGCTCTGGTAGTGGCTACGTTGGTCAGTTAACTTCATGTTTTTCACGTCGATAGTAGAAATTTTCAGATTGGGTTAGTTCTGTAGGTTTAGTAAGAACAACACTTACATTTATATTCAGCTTAGACCCACTAGTTGCCATCTTCATTGGCAATGCTCTTATTTTTGTTGCTGTGGCACTGAAACATGCTGACCGCTCCTAATCAAGCCTACAAAGCTCTAATTGGCTTTACTGTTTTTACAGCAGCAGTGGGAACAAAAACAGATGTTTTAAATACATAAATAAGATTGTACACTCTACTAAGTGAACACATTCTTCTCTGTGTCTGTGTAGATTCTTACTCATCCAGGTCATGGTAATCCAAGAGGCTGAATCACAGGCAACTGGACTTCTTTTTGATTGAAAAGAGGAACTCCAGTTCTGAGTTTTGAGATTCAACTTCTTGGATTAAAAGTGTACTCTATGGAGTACCAGCCACTACATAGAGGTGTAAATGGAGTTAAGTCAAAGTAAACAGTGTGTCTGTCCATTTTTTGGACAACAATTGAGCTCTGTGGCACAGAAAAGGATTATCTGGCCTTTGATTTACACACAATACTTGTTAACATAATTCAGTCATGTCGGTCTGCATATGAATTTCAAGAAATTAGAATGAGTTTTGATTTGGCACCACCATGTAATCCAAATATAAAATTTTGCTGTATATAAAGAACACAGAACTGCACTGGCTTCCTTTTTGCCGAGCTGTGCAAGCCTTCAATCTTCGCTTCCTCCTATGCCTGCCACAATTATTTTCATTCAAGAACATGGGCCTGCAGGAACCGCCTTCAAATCAACGGGTCGCGAGAAAGACACTGCATTAATTTCTTATGAAGTGTGACGTGCCAGATAAGCCCTGGCTGCTTGAAGCATGTTACTTTGAAGTTTTCTCCTCTGCCGCTTTGCCTTTTAATAAGAGCTGTTTATTCACATGTGATGATGAAATCAAATCTTGGGTGCCTCACTTGGTTCACTGGCATAAATCAGAAAGCCATATATTTTGACTTATATTTGTTATAATCGGCAATTATTTAGTAAATCCTGGTCCCATTCCTCTCATAACTGTCACTTGATTTGGTGTAAAAAATATCTCAATCTGGGTTTGTGTGCACTGAAAAGAGATTGATATGCATTTCAAAGTGATGTGTGTGTCTGTTAACTAAGGTATTTTTGCGTGCCTTGTTCTGTGATGTATTGACTGTATCTGGGTCACAGTTCTGCCTTTGGCATAATTGTATAATAAAACACATTGTAAGCATTTCTGATATTTCACCCAGCAAGATTATTTATAGATTCTCAGTAAGAGTGAAGTCTTAACAGCATGTCATTCATTTGAATATTTCACAGAGGGAGACATGCATTATTTTTATTTTATGTCTATTTTGACAATAATTATTCTATAAGTTTAAACAAAAGTTCCCATATTCAGGGGCCTTGGGGTATAATGTGGGATAATGCTGCAGTAGAGTGAGTTCATTAGCAAAGAGCAACAATGTTATAGCATGTTAAATTAGCTTTTAGTGGTTCCTATTTGCCTATTTGCCTTGTATCCTTAGATATACAGACAGTGCATCATTGGATTATTTTTTGTAATAGCAGAGTGTGTCTTTCCTTGTACGTGCTTGTATCATGTTTGTGTTATTATGTTTGAGTTTTGTGTACGTGAAAAAGTGAAATTTCTGACACAAATTACATCAGTCAAGATCAAGTAGGCCACTATGAGCTATGTGCTGCTGTCACTGTTACTGCTTCATTTGCTAAATGTGATTATCACTCTAATAACTGCATTAACTATTTTTGTATTTTAAAACCCAGACATACACACTCCCTTTCATTTCATGTTTTTTTTTTTAATGTGATTTCAGACGCAAGTGGCTTAGTTTTCAATTTTTTTTAATTAATTAATTAATTAATTTATTTATTTATTTTTCACCATGGCCAATATGACGGGTAAAACATGTGCATCATCAACCACATGTTCAATCTTCTTTTTTTTTTTCCTCGTGACGCAGAACAACAAAAACATTACAAGATGAGTGATAGACAAGACACAAAGGGATAAATAGTGGGGGGTTGGGGGCAAAAAAAACAAACAAAAAAACAAAACTAAAAAAAAACAAAAAAAAAAAAACACCAAAAAAACCCCAAACAAAACAAAAAAAAATCAAAGCCATTATGTGCATATTCAGGTGTGTGATTGTAGGTGTGTGCGTGTGTGTGCCAGAGTGAATGGGAGAATATGGGATTGAATGCATTTGCTTTGGTCTGTAGGGGGAACAGCGGAGGGGTGGTGATAGAAGGATGTGTTGGTGCACAGGCAAAGAGACACCAATGATATGATTGTTGTATGATATTAAGAGTTTATTGCATTGATTATTGGATTCCATATGGTATTGAAGTGAGCAGTTTGATTTTTGATGGAGGCTGATAATTGTTCCATTGTTATGTGTTCAAACAGAAGATTTTTCCAGATGGTTATGTTGATTTTTTTCCTTGATTTCCAGTTCATGAGGATGGTTTTCTTGGCGATGGTTAGGGCTATGGGGAGTACTCTGCGGACTGTAATGTTGGTGTTGATGTTTGACATGTCACCTAATAAACAGAGTGTGGGAGATGGAGGGATGTGGCAGCTCAGGAGAGTGGAGAGAAAGTCAGTGATATTGGTCCAGAATTGTTTTATTGGAGTGCAAGCCCATGTGGCATGTAAGTAGTTGTCTTTAGTGTTTAATGTGCAATGTTGACAATTTTTGGAGTCATTGAAGCCCATTTTGAACATTTTTTCCCCTGTGTAATGTGCTCTGTGAATGATCTTGTATTGAAGAAGCTGAATGTTTGTGTTAGCCGATATTGAAAAGATGTTTTTACAAATTGTGGTCCAGAAGTCGGCATCGGGGCTGATCTGTAGGTCCTCTTCCCATTTTTTTGAGGGGATGGAAAGTGTTTGGTCAGAGTTAGAAATGATTTTATAAATTGTAGAGAGAATTTTTTTCCTGGAATTGATGTTGATGAGATTTGAAGTTGGTTTGGGGAGCTCTAAGTTGTTTATTTTAGGACCAGATTTAGTTATGGCTGATTTAATTTGGTGGTATTCTAGAAAGTAATTCACCCCAATGCTGTACTTCTGGACCAATTGTGGAAATGTCATCATGGTATTGTTTTGTATGATATGTTCCAGATGTGTGATGCCTTTAGCTGCCCATGTTGAAAAGTATATTAGTTTTTTGTTTATTAAAAAGTCAGGGTTGTTCCAGATAGGGGTGAGCCTGCTGTGAGAAATTGTGGTATTAGTGATTTGGTGGAATTTCCACCAGGCTGTCAGAGTTGTTTCTATGGTTGGGTTCTTGAAACATGGATGGTGCTTGATTGAGGGGCTTAGGAATGGAAGATCAGAGATGTGGATGTCTTTGCAGAGGGTTTGTTCTATGTCAGTCCAAGATGTGTCTGATACGGTGGGGTGGGTCCATTTGTAAATGTACTGAAGTTGATGAGCAATGAAATAGTGGGCAAAATTTGGTGCTTGTAGACCTCCTAGGGTTTTGGGTTTTTGAAGGGTTTCTAATTTAATTCTAGGTGTTTTATTTTTCCAGTAGAATTTTGTTATTATTGAGTTGAGAGATTTGAACCATTGGGGAGGGGGCTGGATTGGAATCATAGAAAAGAGATAGTTTATTTTAGGTAATATGGTCATTTTGATTAATGCAATCCTGCCGACAAGTGGGAATGGGAGATTCATCCAGAGTTGAAGGTCGTCTTCTATTGTTTTGAGGAGTGGGCTGAAGTTGAGTTTACCTAACTCTGACAGCCTGGGGGAAATGTTGATTCCTAAATATGTGATGTTAGTAGCGGTACGAAGAGAATGAGGAGAGCTTCTGGGTAGCATCTCCCAATTACTGTGATTAACAGGGAGGATGGTGGATTTGGACCAGTTGATGGTGTAGTCAGAGATTTTGGAGAATGTGTTGATGAGGTTGATAACTTCTGGCAGGCATGATGATGGGTTACTTAAATAAAGGATGATGTTGTCAGCATAAAGACAAATTGTATGTTCCATGTTGTTTGTTTTGATACCACTAATATTTGGATTCTGGCGGATGGCAGCAGCAAGTGGTTCGATGAAGATGGCAAACAGTAGCAGAGAGAGTGGGCACCCTTGCCTAGTCCCTCTGTGCAAAGTGAAGCGCTGTGAAGTGAGTCCATTGATTGTGATGGTGGCCATAGGTGTTGTGTAAAGAACCCTCACCCAGTGAATAAAAGACTCACCAAACCCAAATTTTTTTAATGTTGAAAATAAAAATGTCCAGTTGACCTGATCAAATGCTTTTTCTGCGTCTAAAGATGCTACTGTTGTTCTTGAGTTGGTGTGGTATGTGTAGTGGATTTAATTGATTAGTCGGCGTAGGTTGTTAGATGAGTGTCTTCCTTTACTGAATCCTGTTTGTTTTGAGAGAATGATTAATGAAATGACTTTCTAACTATTTCTAACCGGAGTGCTAGTGCTTTATTGATTATTTTTGTGTCTGTATGAATAAGTGATTACGGGCAATAACTTGATGGTGGTGTAGGATCTTTGTCAGGCTTCAAAAGCAGTGAGATTGTGGCGGTATTCATGTCAATGGAAAGTATTGGTTTTTGTTTGATGTCAGTAATGAATCTGTAGAAGATGGGTGATAAAATGTCCCAGAAGTGTATATAGAACTCACCATGGAAGCTGTCTGGTCCTGGGGATTTATTATTAGGCATGAGTTTGAGTGCATTGTGGAGTTCTGATATTGTAAATGGTCTGTCAAGGGAATTTGCTGAGTCTGGAGGGATATTTGGTAAATCAATGTTGTTTAAAAATGTGTCAATATTCTCTTGAGTGGGTTTATGTTTTGGTGTATATAGATTGGAGTAAAATTCTATGGAAGTGTTGTTTATTTCCTGTGATGAACAGACGAGCTGCCCTGCTGAGTTCACGATTGATGGAATTGTTGATTTCTCTTTATTTTGTTTGATTTGGTCAGCCAAGTATTTTCCAGATTTATTGTTGTATTCAAAGTTTTCGTATCTGAGTCTTTGTAGTTGGAACTGTGTATGTTTGTTTAGTTGCTGATTGAGTTGTAGGTTGATTTTGCGTAATTCAGCCTGGATTTCTGTTGTGGGGTTGTGTGCATTTATGTTTTCTATGTCTTTTATTTTTTGTTCTAAAGTATTTTGCATTTTATAGTTTTCTTTCTTTAGGTGAGTTGAGTATGAAATAATTTTACCCCTTAATACTGCTTTTCCTGTTTCCCAGAGTAGTGATGGTGTGGTTTCTGGTGAGTCATTTATATCTAGGAAGGATGCCCACTCTCTCTTTATGTATGAATCAAAGTCAGGATCATTGAGGAGTGAGAGATTGAGATGCCATCTACATGGGGGTTTATGAGATTGATTATTATTCAGAGTCAGGGAGACGGGAGCATGATCAGAAATAGTGATGGGGTGTATTACTGTGTTGGATATCTTATTAATGCAGGAGTTGCTGGTTAGAAAAAAGTCAGTACAAGAATATGTGTGATGAGTAAAAAGAGAATTCTGTTGCATTGGGATGATGAAGCCGCCAACCATCGCCAAGACCCAGGTCCTTCATGAACTGGATTATTGTTTCTGCGGAGTGGGAGGGTTTAGTGTTGAGTGTATTTTTTGATCTGTCTATGGATGGGTTCAAGACCGTGTTAAAATCTCCACCAATAGTTATTGAAGAGTCTGGGATATTATAGAAGGAGTTGAAAAAATTTTAAAAAAAGGATGGGTTGTCATTGTTTGGACCATATATTGATGCAATAGTGAATGGATTATTGTGTATGGAGATGTTAATGATAATGAATCTACCTTCAGGATCTTTTATTGTATTGTTGTGGGTGAATGAAATGTTTTTGTTGATTAGGATGGCAACTCCTCTTTGTCTAGAGTTGAAGTGTGATGAGAAAATATGGCTGTATTGAGATGTAATTAGTTTGTGGCTATCAGATTCAGATATGTGTGTTTCTTGAAGGAGGCATATATCGGCTTTTAATTTCTGTAAATGATTGAATACCTTAGTTCTCTTTGCCTGTGCACCAATTCCTCGAATGTTCCATGTTACAACTTTAAGAGAGATTATGTTAGTATTGTGGATGCGTCATAAGTTTCACTGGCATATATGTATGAGTTGTGGTAGTGAGTGTGTATGTGTGTGTGAATTCTAGCAGTTGTATGGCATGTATGAGCTATGTGTGTGTGGCATAGGCATGTGTGTTGTATGTGTGTGTGTGTAGGATGAAGAAGAGGTAGGGGAGATATATGTAAATGTGTGTCTGTGTCATAATGAGGGGTGAGTGAGCAGTGTTTGTCTTGGAGGTATGGTGTGTGGCTGTTTTGGATTGATGCTTCAGGTATGGCAACAAAAGGGAAAAAAGTGCAAAGGATAACAAAAGTGCATACAAAAATCACATGAAATACATATAAACAAGAAGATAAATGCATGAGGGAGGGTGGGATATCAGAGGAGACTCTGGTGCGTTTGATTGATAATAGTCAGCGTTGTTATGTTGGGATGTATTGTTGGGGGGGCGTTCAGAAGAGCCAGGGAGTTATTGCTGAGTTGCAGTAAAGTTTTCCATCTATATACAGTTTGTCTACTGAGATGACTGCTCGTTTTCCTTCCAGAATGCTTTTCTTGCAGATTGGGAGAAGTGTTTTTCATCTGTCCATGATTTTGCGGGGGAATTGGTCATTTATGCCGTAGTCCGTGTCTTTCAAGTTATTTCCGTGTCGTTGGATCAGTTGTTTTTGTTTATAGTGTTTGAGTTTGGCGATGATGGGCCGTGGGCATTTGTTTGTGGGATTTTTGGGGCCAATGCGGTGAATACGGTGGAATGTTATGTTCTGTACGGTGTCCGGAGGGATTTTCAGGGTGTTTCTCATGAAGATCTGTATTAAGTGTTCGGGGTTTTCGTCGTGTTGTTCAGCGATGCCGGACAAGACAAGGTTATCTCTCATACTTCGTGATTGGAGATCGAGGTGTTTCTTTCATTTGTTTATTTTCTCTGGTAACGGAGTTGAGTTGTGCTGTTATTTCGGTGACGGACTGTTGGAGTGATAAGTTTTCCTTCATAAGTGTGGTAAGTTGTTACTGGGTGAATTCCAGGCTGTCGCAGAGATTTTGGAATTCTTTGTGTAGAACTCCAACTAAAGCGATTCTTGAATCAAGTCCGAATAAGCTATTGTTGATGGCAGTTAAGATTTCACTGACCTCAGAGCAGCTGGTTTTCTCGGGTGAGTGAAGGATGGAGTCTGAAAGGCGGCATCTTTTGTCTGGGTTGCTCATCGTGTAGAAACGGTTGTAGGTTTCTTCTATGAAGTCTTCGAGGTCATCCAGTTTTAGGCGTTAGTGTTAATCCAGTTGAGAGTGTGATGACGGAAATGTTTAGTTTGAAATGGAGAGTGAAAGCCGATATTTGAAAACAATCTAGCAGCAGGCTGCCATGTTAGATAAACTAGTCTCGTCAGATCTCGCGATCAAATTCTCTTTCAATTTGCTAGTCAGATCTCACAGCAAGTTAGAAACTGTGTAAGCTTGTATTTAGATAACACTATGCAGATAGATGCTAGCAAACTCAGAAACAGTAATTGATGTTATTGCTGTACAATGTTTAGCTGCTTTTGCTTACCACATAATGTTAATTTTTAGCTATTGGTTAGCTGTGAATGTAATGAAACTTTCTTCAAAGAACTGAACAGCTCATTTAAAATTGTGCATGCTAAACTGGCTGTGTGGTAGAAGGCGCATTATGGCCATGATCTAGGGCATTATGGCTACAGTCTGGAGAATCTGTGGAGGTTAGGGGTGGGCATGGTATTATTCCTGCTCTACATCATCTTTGACCCCAGCACACATATCTAAACTCTCAAACCTCCAGGTGCTGATGGAAGACCGGCAGACCAACAGGCTGAGCGAGTCCCTCAACATCTTTGAAACCATTGTCAACAATCGGGTGTTCAGCAATGTCTCCATTATCCTGTTCCTGAACAAGACAGACCTGCTGGAGGAAAAGGTGAAGCAGGTATCCATAAAGGACTACTTCACAGAGTTCTTGGGGGACCCTACGAGCCTGACAGACGTCCAGCGCTTTCTGGTGGAATGTTTTCGCAAAAAGCGCCGCGAGCAGCAGCAGAAGCCGCTGTACCACCACTTCACCACAGCCATCAACACTGAGAACATCCGGCTTGTGTTACGCGACGTCAAGGACACCATCTTGCATGATAACCTCAAGCAGCTGATGCTGCAATGAGTAGACTGACCAGGAGGAGGAGGAGGAGGGGGGATGGGTGGGCGGACACAGACGGAAAGTGGGAGTCAACATGCCTTTTTCCTACCCCCCTCCCCCACTACAGCCACCACCATAAGACTGTAAGGGGATCGGGTAGTGTCCCTCCACCCATGCATCCTCCGTTCAACTTTGACATGCTCCTCGCCTCAAAACTTTGACTGTGTATTAAAGCCACCACTACTACCGCCATTCCCTAATGCTTGCTCTCTGCCTTACTGAGCTTGTTCACACAGGCTTATGTCAGCAGCTCTTGGCTTAGAGCTCCAATCATCCTTCGACCCTTAAAACCACTGTAAATGACCTCTAACCTCTACTGTCTTCCCCATGTCCACACTGTGCAGTGGGCCTTCCCAACATCTTTTGTGGTATTTCTTCCCTATGTGTTTCTCTAATTCACATCTACAATGCAATGTCTTTTTTCTTTGCTGCTGACCACTGTTGCTAGGGAGGGAGAGGGGGAGGGGCTTGTTTTAAATTGTTGTTACTGAGTAGCTGTCAAAGCTGCCTGCAGGTGCCAACGACATTCGCGACTGTTACCAGGTGTTGCCTTCCTTTTTAGAACTGCTTTTGTTTTTTCTCTGGTTCTGCATTTGCTCTCTACTGGCGCTTGGTGATGACATCACTAGGCTGGGGCGAGGATTTCCTCTTGGGGCAGCGGAACAGGAAAGTACAGGGCTAACACGCACTCTCACCTACACACACATACGCACACACAAACATACACACATGCACACACACACACACACACACACATACACAGATAGGAATTCCTGTTCCGAAGTCTGCTTAATTCTAGTTTTCTAGTCAT
>JAPZDW010000010.1:313574-325607 GCA_029814725.1 Acanthurus nigricauda
CTCCTGCCTGGCCTGCCTGAGCGGCTCCAGGCAGAAATCAAAGGACTGGTTCCTGCCGACATGGGAGAGAGTGTTCATGTCACCAGCCCGAAGAACAGAGACTTCTCAGTGTGGAGAGGGGGGGCAGTGCTGGCCAACCTGCATTCCTTCAGCTCAGCATGGATCAGTAAAGAAGAATATGAGGAGCATGGACCGCAGATAGTCTTCAGAAAGTGCTTCTGAGATGGACTAGTGTAAGGTACACTATGTGCTGGACACTAATTAATAAATTAATTTTATTTGTTTAAGTGCAATATATCTACAGCTCTCTCTACAGTGCCATTGGTTGGTCATTTCTAAATATTTCTGTTTTTTATGTATTAAGTTAATGGGTTAGTTTTATCCTGTCGTCAGTGAGTTTCTATTCACCTATTTTGATGCCTTTCCTACTGACATCCACCAACATTACAGTGGTGAAATCTGTGTTTCTTGTTTGTCAGTGTTATTGTCCATAAAACATCTAATGTTTCCACTTTGGGAATGTTTTCTACGTCCTAAGAATTTAAACACAAGTATATTAATGTTGGGTTAAGGGAATATAACTGAGGCTGTGTATATTTATACAGAATTTAAAGTAATAGCATTATAAGAACTTATCTTTATATGTTAAATGTGGTGAAAGTTGTTTTCATAATGAATTTCGATCATCAGTGTAGCTGTGCAGCATTCAAGCTTAGAATATTTTTAATTGTAGGAGCATCAAATAAGCACTGAATGGATCATTTGGGCCACTGTTAGGAAAGAAAATGATATGCATGAAAATGTGCCCAAAATTTCTCATCCAACAGTTAGCCCCTTAAATATTGCAACCTTTTCTCTTTAATGTTTAACTTTTTTACTCAATCTTGTACTGTTGTAACACAATTTTTTCTCGAACAGTTACATTTGGCATTACATTTCTGCTCTTTATAATATTTGAATTGTTGCAAAAAATTTTCCAAAATATTTTCCTTCATTTGAATTTTTTCATACCTTAACAACTTTCGAGGGTGAAGGTTTTACTAATGACTCTCATGATATTACAGTCGTTTTCAGTTTCAGAAATTGTCTTTGGAGAACTAACTTTCTTTCTTGTGGTGGCCCTTATACCCTTTAACTGCTAAATAAAACTAAATCTGCATTGTAAACAAATATTTTTTGTAGCAATTGATAGGAGATAAGTGTTTTCTGGGATATGAATTCTAAATTCTAAAAATCAATTAGCTTAGTCATGACTCCCTGATATTAAGTTGTTCTGGGGTTTTTTTCGTCCTAGATGTTCATTTTTTGCAGTGTTAGCTTTTGATTACTGAGTATGAATTTGTTAATAAGGAGTTTCAAGTCCATGGTTGGTTTGAAAAAAGAGAAGAAATGCATAGCTTTGGTCCGGTAATGCCTATTATAATGTTTAAGCAGATATTGTTAAATACTACTGCTGCAGGTATTGTGTGTCTTTCCAGTGTGTCAAGTTAAAAATCATCTTTTTAATATTTTGTTATTTGAGTGAAGTGTCTCATCACCAAGTTGTCTTTTCTCTAAAAGTTTCTGGTCCAAGAACAGTGTTTGTGTGTGTGTTTTTTTTTAAATACGTGCACAGCAGTTTTTTTGTGTGGGTGTGTGTAAGAGAGGTGTTCCAGTGGTATCAAACTGCTGCATTTATCACCATCATGGACTCTGAAAGCCCTTTTTCACATTGTATATTTATTGTACTTTTCAGAAAAAATGTATTTCGTGCATGATTTTTTTTTCTTGTAATTAAGTCTGAACTTTTTGCATGTACTCCTTTGTATGCATGTTTTTCATTGTATTTTTTGCCTCTCTAAAGGCATGGGGTTGTCATATGAACTAAAGCTCAGCTCTTAAGTGAAATTTACCATTACATGTGATGTGGAACTTCAGTCTTAACTTAATATAAGGAAAGAATTTAATTTCTCAGTCTCTCTTGTTTAGTGGCTCTAGACTGAAGTTAGCTGGAAATTGTGTCTCTTCCTCATACTTGAAATGTACTGTAACAGTCTAGACTGAGCCCAGAAATTTTCACCCAAGCCATGTATATGTCCTCTGTGTTTTATAATAAATATTTTAATCAGATTTTTTTGTTTCCCCTTTCATACAACTGTCACAGTAACATCAACATATAATAGATTGAACTGTGTATATAGGAAAAGGCTCTTCCAATTTCATGTGATTTTCTTTAACCTGGTCATTATATTAAAATTGAAAAGTTTTAATATTTAAAAAAAAAAGACAAAAAAAATTTAAACAATTTACCTTTTGGAGCACCAAATAATTCCTAATGCTTTGTGTAGCACCGTCTAGCGGACGCTGTCACGTAGTACATCCTCGGTTGACACTGCATCACTATGGAAACCTGTTATCAACAGGCCGTGTGAATATAGTTCGGGAACTGTGCTAGTAAGCTTTCAGATAACTTTTAATTAAATAGAATTTACTCTGTGTACGTGGAAATGTCAAGTGCTCACGCAGAAAACGTCATTAAAGCCATTATTCGTGAAATAACGCTGGAGTGTGCAGCGAGAGGAAATGCGGTGTCGGACAATTTGGTGGCTTTCATGGTCAGTAAGTCGAACTAACCGGCTGCTTGTCAAGCTAGGTAACGTTAGCTAACGTTAGTTACCGGTACTTAGCTTGATGTGGCTAATTCTTAAAGTTCGGTCAGGTTTCTACATAGGCTGTAGCTAACATTTAAATATGATTTTTAAACTCCGTTTTAATAGTAGTAACAATGAGGTTAGCTCTAGCCTACACTATCCTATGTAAGCTGACGTTACACTAAACTATTTGTGGTAAATAACACGCACATTCAAAAGAATCATTTTTGAAGCTTCTTTCAAGTACAATAGAGGCCAATTGCTATCCGTCTTGACACCAGCCTGGAACGCATGTTTAACTAAACTCCATTTTCGAAACGCCTGCTTAATATTTTCTTCTTTTAAATATGTTCAGGTCAAAGCTGTTTTGCTGGACCCAAGAAATGAATTTAATGTTGATCGGACCCTGACCAAACAAGATGTCAAGAAACTTGAAGAAGTGAGTTCTTGGGAAAATTGGTTTAAAAAAAACATACTTATGTCCCCCTTCTAGTTTTTCCTGCATTGGCTGTACTTTCTGAAATTACTAATGTGTGTTTTGTGTGTGGGTTACATGCATAATGAAAGTTGAAAAAATATTTAGGAGTTAATGTTTTTTAATGTGATTTGTACAGCTGTGTCTGGATAAACTGATGGAAAAATGCAGCCCTTCCCTTGACACCATGAAAATGCAGGTGCATTTTGATATGAATTACACCACGCGATGTAAGTGTCACTGTATGAACTGACATATTAATGCCCTGTGCCCTTTGTGTATTTTTTAATAAGAAAATGAGCATGGAAATTCAAACTTGACAAGTGTAAATCATTATGAATCTTGTTTATGATGAATGCCTTGGCAGTTCTAATACATGACCTGTTTCAGGGCTCAAGTCAAGGATTATTTTTATCATTAATTATAATGTAATGAAGGTAATGGATATGAAAATTAGGGATTATTAACTTTGTGTTTGGTCCTTTTAAGTCAGGTGGTGAGCACTATGCTAAACCAAGGAGGCCACAGCAGTTTTTCAGTTTAACAATATTGTTCTTTTTTATTATTACAATCCGTCTAGGCGGAACACTTTAAAAACAGTCCTTAAAACAGTCTTTGAAATAGGCCAATACACAACTAAAATCTGTTAAAATAATGCACAAGGCCCAGCGTCCCGACCTAAAACGGGGATAAAAAAAAGAAATAAAAAGGACCCGATGACGGCTGTTCCTCAGTCCGGGATTCGGTGTCCGCCGCCACACCGCTCCCTGATCTCTTCCTCCTGCTCCCTCCGTACGGGGACGGACCAGCGGCCAGGACACCTGGAAAAGACAATCACAGCGGCAGTGGGGGGTGCACGACACGATACAACTAAGATGGCTTCTGTTTGTGTGCCAGAGTGTTACTTCGTCCCGAAGGGTACTTACACGGCGAGGCAGAGCTCCTCACTCTGCCGCTGCCGTAAGGTCGCGTAGTAACACTCTGGACTCTTTCGATTCTGCTTCTGCCACCGCCTCCGCTCGTCTCTGCTCTGCGGCCCGCTCGGTCGTATCCCTCTTTCTGCCTGCCACTCACGTGTGTCGCCGTTCTCCTCTGCACCTGTAACCTCTTCCTGATAAGCAGTCCGTCCTGACCTCCCGTTCCCCAGCCCTATTGGTCAGTCCATCCTGACGTCGCACGCTTCGCAGGTGCAGGTAATCAACATAATTGCTTAGAGTGCCTCAGCAGGAAGTAAAACATAAATCTGAAAGTCACTTCACCCTAAAACCATGCAATAAAACACAATAAAATCAACACTACAAACCAGTAATACAATAAAATCATGCAGGAGAAATATAAAAACATGCAGAAGGAATATGAAAGCATACACAATACAAATAGAATAAATATACAGAAAAAAATACTTCCACCGTGTGACAATAACAGTTAGTTAATCTGTTATTTATTTTATGACATGTCCAAAATACTGATAAATCCCATCACAGACTCATAAAGTTCATGATGGTATAATAAAATTCTTTGTTCTGTATAACAAACGTTCAAATACACAGTTTTATTTTTAGTGATAAAAAGCAGACAAAAACAGCAAATCCTCAGGGTGATTAAATTGAACCAGAGAATATTTGATGTATTTCTTAATAAATGAAAAATGTTGTTGCTCTGCCTATGTTTGATTTAGAGGTTGGTTGTTTTATTGTGTTGACTTGTAATGATATTATGGCCACACTTTCCAATAAAGCTTATTGACTCTGATATGCTGTACTCTGTACAGGACTGTCTGGGAGATGTCAGAAACTATATGGGCTTTTTATTATGCTTCATGAAACCCAAAAAATTTGATCAGGTTCTTTGTTTGTGCAGGTGAGTTTCTTGAGGAGGTTCACAGGATGGTGGAGTCCAAGCTGAACCCAGTGAGGAGAGAGATCACTGATAGCAGGGTGAAAACTCGGGAGGAATTAGACACTTTGTATCGCAGAATCATCTCATATATCCTGCTTTGTTCCAACATGGGTTCACCCACTGACATCAACACTTTGCAGGAGGCTACAGGTCTGACTGGTTGTTTCTTTGTCTAGGGAATTAGAGGTGGAAAAATTAAAATGACAGCATTACACTTGCTTGAAATTTGCAACCTATTGTAATAATTCACAAGTGATGTTCCAGTGCTCCGGTTTATATTTGAGATGGAGTCTCCCTCCTCCTTCACATCTTAAGCTCCATCTGAGCTGTTGTGCTGCTAAACATAAAAATGTTGACTCATTTCACCAAGTTTCACCAAGTTTCCGACAGATATGAACTTCATACTTATTTACATTCAGCGCCTGACATAAAGATCTGGCGTGCCTACAAAAAGTGAAATATATTGAAATGTCATGACTGAACAGAGGCTATTTTTATTATTTAGGCCAGTGGCTGCGCTTTAAGAACATAAATCTTGAGTTCACAATCATTAGTCAGACCTTATAAGCTAACATTCTCTCGGGTCTGAATAGGAGTAAATCCCTGCACATTCTTTTGGCCATCAAGTGTACACCGCATTGATGAAAATGAACCTTATCCTGACTGTTGATTCTCCTCCCTCTTCCAATGTACCAGCTGCACTGCAGAGCATCTTTTCTCAGACTGAACTGGGAGCCTTCATGGTTCTTCTAAAGAGGGACAAGGAGCAGCAGCTTAATGAGCTCAGCATGATTGTCACGGGGATCCGACTTTTGAACAGAGCCAGTGAGAAGGGAGAAGAGGACACTGACTTCCATGAACTAAGTACAGCACTCTGGTTTACTTGTTTGTTCAATGAGAAGTATAATACACACATTAATGTTTGATGTGGTCAAACAATCTGTCAAACATGTTTATGTGCATTATCTCTTAGGAGAAAAAAGCAACTTTATGTCTAAAGCACCATTCAGACACAAGGCACTTAAACACTACTGATAGATCTAAACAGAAACTTACCGACATCAATTGGATGATACTTTGAAATAGAGGTTCAATTACTTCTCTGCTTTCCCAAATTACTTATAATTATATTATTTATATAATTAAAAATATAATAAAAAAGTAATAGTTATTGTGTGTGTTTATATATGTACACACACAAACACACACATATGCATATATACATATGCATATATATTTTTAATGTGTGTTTATGTGTGTTTGTGTATGTGTGTGTCTATATATATATATATATATTTCAAATATGTGTGTGTATATATATGACTAATTATATAATTGTATAACTAATTATATAATTATATAATATAATTATTACTGTAAGTTGCTACATGCAAATAAAATTTTTAAAATAACACAGGGCAAGATTTTCCAAAGAACAAAGCAATGTATTTGTCTGAATCATAATTGTATGCTGCCACTGGCAAAGCAGATACAGATGATGTTGACAAGTGAAATGTAGACTTAGCATGACATCATGAATAGATCATGAAATGATGCAACTCAGAAGCCATGGACTCAGTTACAAAAAAGCCTTAAGTATTTTAACTTTTGAGGCATAAATATGATTTAGGGAAGTCTCAATTTATTACAAAAACATCATCTTTCTCACAAGAGATCCGTACTGTATCATTAAATACATATGTCTACAATATCAAAATCTATTTCAGAAAAGTTGTATGTTCATTTAAACTAGAGTGTAAGCTTTTCCTTTTGTGTATTTAACTACAACTATGTAATCATAATATATTATCTTCTTCACTCATGATCAGTATTGCATCAGGTAATAATAAATATGATACTTTTACATCACCTCCATAGTTCCTTCAGCTCTCAAAGAAGTTCTTCCAGTCACCAAAAAAAGCATAGAAGAAGAGCTGCAAGTATCACAGAGGTTGGCATGGAAGTACACAGCTGTGCTTGAGAAACTAACAGACCCTGACAGTCAGCCTGCAGAGTGTTATTTGCCTATTGGCCTGCTTAAACAGGCTCTCTACAACGTCAGGCAGCATGAAGTTTTCCTCAACATGTTAATGGTGAGGCATTAGTAGCTGATAAAAATGTGTGCTGTAAGAGTAGAGTAATTGTAGCTTACATCTAGTAATATGAAATGAATAATATGTGCAATTTTGTATAAAAAAAACACCAATTTTTGCAGCATATTAAGTAAAGAACACAGACAACTGAAAATTTGGTAAACATCTGTTTTGTGTTTTACTCCAGGCTGATGCATGTTCATGTGCTCAGCATGCTTAAATCCTGCAGACTGAGCTGTTGTCACAGATAAAGCTGCTCAAAGAAACAGTGAAGTCAAAGACAGCTGTACCTACTGCAAAAGTGTTTGTAAGTGTCTTTGTAACTGCTATTATGTTGTTGTCATTAGTAATATTATCTCTTAAATGAATAGTTCAAAATATTGGGAAATATGTATGAAATTGCTTTCATTCTGAAAGTGAACTGAGATGGATGGATATCAATCTTAAGTCGGTGTGTCAAGTGCTACACATCTGGAGTCTTAATTGGGTAAGTCTAACATAGAATACAGACTGGAAGCAGGGAGAAACAACTAGACTCCGTTTACACCCACAAACTCATTGAAAATTACTGAAAATCTCCATGACACTTGTCCTTCAAGTGTACAAACTGCTTGGTTTTTATAGCAGAATCTTGGTGTATAGCTTCTGTAAAGCAGTGCAGATAACAGAGGTTTGATTGCCATTTACTTTAATTAAAAAACTTAAGTAAAAACTTGTCTTTTTGCACATTTTTTGTTTTGTTTCAGCTTTTGTGTGTGTGCTTTTGTTTTTTTTATAAATTGGAAATCAGATGTTGAATCTTTGATAAAGTGTGCTCTATGTGCTCTATGAAAAAAAAACATGAATTACTGTAGTTTTAGTTACTTTTAACACCTTGTTTTGGTTTTTCCTCATGTTATCCTGCAGCCACTGTTCAAGGCCCTATCAAAGCTGTGGTCTGGACTTCAGGATGAGGCTGAGCTGCTGAACATCTTTAAGAACATCACACTCAGTCTGCAGCCCTATGTCACATCTCAGGCCAAAATTTTTTCTGAAGCTTATTTGGACAGCCTGCTAGAGGCTTCAGAGGTGAAGACAGATGAACAGAGAATGACTGGGTTCTCAGGTATAGCCCTCACCACCAGATATGGGAGCATCTGAAGTAATTGATTTCATGTTCCACAATAACCAGACTCTATAGAGAAAAATGTCTCTGAACATAGTTTGAACAAGTACACAGCTTTACGTGTTCTTCGTTCTGCTTTTTAGATGAGTATATTGTGCCAGCGGAGATGAAGACACAGGAATGGCTCCTGCCTGGAACAGCAGCCGGCTATAACAAGTTGCCATTACAACTTAATGGATTCTGTGGCTTTACGCTTGTAAACAGAGATGGGCTTTTACTTCCAGGTACTGTATACGGTATACAAGGTTTGAGCAATGTGTTACCAGGAAAAGCATTTGGATGTTGTCAAATTCAGATATATATTCAAGTCTCAGCGTGCTTCGAGGTTGCATGGAGAGACAAACATGTTTATATCTATTCTGAATGGTCACTTGAACATGGGACAAAAGCCTGCTTTCTTGGCCTTCTTCAAGCTGCATCTCTTCCTTATGTCCACCCATTTTTGCTGCTTATCTGCATCCAGGTTGTGGTGGCAGCCCAACCTTAGCTCTGATGTTCATCTCCTCTGCCATGTCTTCTGGGTCTTCTCACACTCAGGCCAGACAGGATACATGACTTTTCAAGAGTCCTGTGAATGTGCCTTGGTGTCTCCTCATGCTCCATGCTTTACAGACAAATCCAGCTGTGGGAAAGGGAGGCGTCCAGGAGGCACACTAAACAGATACCAGAAATACCTCAACTATTTCCTCTCAGGAGCACTGGCCGTTTTACTCCATTCTCACTCTGTCTCTTAGTCTAAGTCTAACCACACCATGAAGAAAAAAT
Source organism: Acanthurus nigricauda (assembly GCA_029814725.1). NCBI lineage: Eukaryota > Metazoa > Chordata > Actinopteri > Acanthuriformes > Acanthuridae > Acanthurus > Acanthurus nigricauda. The sequence continues at coordinate 322,602 of JAPZDW010000010.1, forward strand.
AATTTTGTTATTTATATCCATTATCAGATTCTTTTGGTCATTACCAAAATATTTTTGAGCAGATTGAGTAGTTAAATCCTGCCCAGAGACTCAGATCCCTGTTCGTGCCTACAGCCTTTACAGATGCTGACTGTTTGTCAGTGCACTTGTCCATCTTTCCCTCACAAGCACATTGGACTCCTGAATTCCTGAACTTCCTCATTTGAGGCAAGAATTCACTTGCCACTTACTTTCCATGCATATGCACAATGTTACTGTAATTTAGTTCCTCCAGTCTTGTGATATTGTCTTGCATTCTTTTGTAGAAAGACAGCATAGTGAGCATTCCTAATATTGTTTGTTGTGCCCAAAGTACATGCACTGTGTAATATCTGCCTCTCCTTCTGCAGGTAATCCACATATTGGAGTCTTTAGATACAAGGAGAAGTTTTTCATTTTCAGCTCTAAAGAAGCTGCCTTAAAATTTGCCTCCAGTTCTGATGTCTTCATTACAGAGGTGGTAGAGAAAGCCAAACACTTCCCGGAACTTATTCATCTCCTCAAGCTCCACCAACAGTTTTCCTGTGTCAGTGCGTACCCTGAGGTTAGCAGCCTCTTCCAGGCTTAGTACTCTTATAAAGCACACACTTAAGTAATGAAGTTTTACCACACAGGTTCCTTATTTTGGACTCCATCAATACATGTGTAAAAGGCTAAAAGTGGAAAAATACAAAATGAAACAGAATAATTACTCAACTTTTCCACATTCTGACTTTACTGAGGGTATGATTCAAACTTAGTTGTTGCATGTGGTTTTACAGATGCATCCAGGAAAAGGTTTACAGGTACAGTCAACTTCCAAGTGTGACAGTGGCACACAGACTGACATCCATCCAGTGGAGACAAACATTGTCAAGTCATATGAGTGGAATGAGTGGGAGCTGCGAAGAAAAGCTATTAAATTGGTGAGCCAGAGTCTACTAGATACATTTCTGTGATGTATCATATTCACTATGTAATTTCTGAAATCTGAATTCTTTAACCTTTTAGGTATACCAGGAGTTACATTCATCAACAATATATTAAACAATCTGCTTATGGTCCAAAACATAACATAATCTAACATAAAGAGTGTTGCCTATTTGATACCAATACATGTATTTTGTGCCTTATAATTCTAGGCTGATCTTTTGACCAAAGTGACTCACACAACACAGACTGATTTGAGTCACCTGAGACGGGAAAATGTCACTCAGACTTGGCTGCCCAAGAACACTGCCTGTCAAAGCAAGAGAGACAACGAGAGCAATGTGGCCAAACCACAGATCTATCTGGCAGGTCTGAGGGGACAAAAAGATGGAGATTTTGTCAAAACAAACCTGACCAGATCTGTTGATGAATAATCAGAATGTCCAAACAACATATTTGTCGTTGATTAAAGTTAATATGTAAATATTTTATTATTTTTTGTTATTCTGTGCTTTTGTTACCTAATAAGTACTGCAGAGTTATATATAAAACTTAAGAAAAGACAAAAGCAAGGCAAAATAATGCTGTCCATTAAAGTATTCTTACATGCATTTCCAAGTATATACATCTATTGCTAAGATTTAAGAGCTTAGTCAAATAGGCCTTTTTAAATGCACAAACATTAAAACATCCAAGCTATTGCTGTAAATTTAGACTACATTTTACTAAAACATATATTAAGGCATCTCCACGATAAATTAAGAGCTCTTCTGAAATCATCAGAACTCATGCATGGTTTGGTCTCTTTTGAATTTTATTTCCCATCAGTCAGAGTCAGTGTTAGTGCTGTAGGCATTATTCAGTAGTGATTTTGTAACGAGATGACCATAGATGACCATAAATGGATGTTCCTAGTTTCAAAACACAATGGCACTACAGCAAGAAGCCATATCTAGGGCAAAATTGAAGGCTAGCATTTTTAAAATCATTGTCACTCTCTCATAAACCCGACTTCGTTAGAACTGAACTTGTTAGCTTGTAGCATTAGCCTGCGCCAGCCCCATTTGAAACCCAATTGCTTATTCCACTGTGATTTTGTCCATGTTATATATATATTTTTTGATATTCAGTGCAAACATAGCTCACACAAGTTAACAGGCTAACAACACACCACCTCAATATGTGTGTTTTTCAAAAGTCCTGTTAATGGTATGAGTTTCTTTAAGCTCTCACAGCCCTATAATCACCACTCTGAAATTGATTGGTATGAACCCCAGGTATTTGGTCCCGTAACTAACCAATGATTCGTCTTTGTTTAAAGAACAAGATATTGAAAATTGTTCTGATATATCATGTCTGTAGTCTTCGACATTTTAAAATCAATCCTGTAGTGTGTACCGGGCATATTTTAAAATGAGAGCAGGCCAACAACATAGGTTTATTGCTGTGTTTTTGGACAGATTTGACCAATAGATTAGAACAGCTGATATCAGTCATGACAATCAGAAATTATGAATGAGCATGCATCAGAGTGAAAGGCATATGGTTAGAAAAAAAACAAAGGTCCTGATGTGCAAAAGTAGTCCTCCCTACTGAACCTTCACTAAAGCTCCATTTGTTCAACTCCTCATTGACAATAGGTAGTTTTGTTGTGGTGGTGGTCACTATGATAACAGTGTATCCTCTTTCAGAGTTGTGACATTTTAAGGCCATCATAAAAATGCCAGCTTTCATCCAAATCCAGGTGATGTCACAGCAGTAGGCTGGTTTCTTCATGACAAAAGAGCATGGTACCAAGATGGTGTAAAAGGCGTTGTTATTATCAGTCTGAAGGCTTTTAATCATTTAACATAGATTAAGTTGTGTAAAAAAGTGTTAGTGCTAGTGTTGTCTCTCTTTCAGTTAGTTGCTAAAGACCTCTGTTAAGATAAAAGCTGAAATGTGTGGATGATATTGTTCTGTTTCTTAGAATAGTAAAGGCATCCTGTGACTGAGGTGCAAAATATTTAAAATCCTTTATAGCATTAAGTAAAGGTTAAGTTATGGTACTTCAAGCCT
>JAPZDW010000010.1:1634886-1645178 GCA_029814725.1 Acanthurus nigricauda
AAGCTTTTGTACTTAATATTGAAGTGCATCATTTAATTGAGGCCTCTTTGTTATTTTTCGCTAATTTTTGACAAAAAATCAAGATTATATTTTTCTGCTAATGAACTTTCATGGTCCCAAGAAGATGACTCGTAATTATTTTGAGACCCATTGACGTTTTGCTGAGAGCCAACATGAAGTCTAACTTTCCTCTTAAACAACATTTTTGTCCAAGGTGTTATGAAAAAAAGTGACCATATTTATGATATAATGTACTGTGGATTTTCCAGTTGTCCAGATGACAAATCATTGTGTGACACCCTGATCTTTCTTTCTTCTGATGCCTGGAACATGTGTTTTAACATAAGAACATCAGCAACAGCACACTGGAAATTTCTCAGAAAGCAATTTTAGTCACTGAGATAAGACAGTATGCCATTTTCTTGCCACTTATGCATTTTATCTGTTGTACCAGTAGAGATAATGTTGGTCAGTCTGTCCCACCCAGGATGTATCGACAACTACAGGTCAGATTAGAGTCTCCAGAGGGCTGTATACATGCTTTCATTGTTCTTCTAACTTATGATCTTGCAACATCATTAGCCTAATTTGTGTCAATGGCAAGGTTTTCTCGAAATGAATCTTTCCATAAAATCTGTGGCAAGTCTCCTCTCCCCAAAAGAAGACATCTTCTGTGTTTGGTCTAACATTTAACTTTAACCATTCTAAATGAAAAATTTGACTCAAATGGGCAGGTTTCCCTGAACACATTCATGGTCCATGCTGGATATTCCTCCATTACTTGTCCCATTTTTGGGCTCCACTGCAGATTACCATGATGACCGTGATACCATGATACCCTCACACCAATGTAGATTTCAATAATCTTATAACCTTTCCATTAAGCGCTATTAGATTGTATTTTAAGCTGTTATTTTTATCATCTCCACGATATGGAGAATTTCCCCCAAGATTGTCTCTGATGGTACATTTTAATCTAAAGCATCTTCAGACAAAGTTTGTTTCTCTTGCTGGGGATATCTGTGCTCACACAGCATCATGCTTAGCAATTCTGAAAAATACTGTCACCATTTTGTCTTTTCTTTTCCAGCAGTGGTGCTAAAATCTGGCTGTTCAATCAAAACATTCCTGTCTTGAAGCACTACAAAGAGATAACAGTGGAATTTTTTAGGTCACGCTGTACAAGAATCTCCTTTATAGACAAGATAAATAACTTCTATACTTTCCTTTGATGAGTGATCTCACATGGCAGGAGCAGATGTGTCTTTTCAGAAGTGAGCAGTATCAGACATTTTACCAGTTGTACATCAGACTGACACAGTCATTTCAGAGGGCAAGTGAGTTTCTCCAAAGTGTCTTTCTAACTGTATAGTGCAGTTAACCATTCACAGACAAACTCAGTTAGATAGTCAAATTCATGATAAATTCTCTTAGTTCATTAAATAAAAGTTTAAGCATTGGCCAAGCGCAGAGTGTATGAAAATAACTGCTCTATATTAATAATTCTGTAAGGGCCTCCTGTCATGCATATGGCTGGGCACAGCTGTTCTGGTTGTAGCTTTTTGACAGGATAAACAATTAATTTCTGCAAATGCTTATAAATAAGTCATAAAGAATATGTAGCCTGTGGTAGTCACTATTCATTAGTAGAACAGAGTAGTGTCTGATTAGAGTTACCATGAATGTGTGTTGTAATAGAAGTCAACTCTATTGAAACTCTCTCAAAGAGTTTCCATGAGTTTGATTTTTAGTCTTCAAAACAAGATTATGTCATTTTTTTCAAACTGTTCTGTTAAACTCCTCCATTGAACTGCAATTGTCCAATTACAGGTTATATTTAGGTTTCATAATGAATCCATATTTCATTATAGTTTGTATTGCATCTTCAGACAGTCAGCTATCTTAAAATTATGTATGCAGCCATCAAACACATATTGTAGACCCTTTGCAGAGATCTGCTTTTCACACGAGTCATCTGGAGAGAGTAAAAATCTTGATGAAGCCTTCTAACTGACCCATGGAGCACGGTAATTGATTAGCCAGCTGTAGCTATCCATTATATCAGCTGATAAAATTTGATGTTTGCCTGCAAAAAAATAAGGTGACTTCTTTTATTTACCTTTGTTGGAATCAAGAGCCATTGTTTACTACAATCTGAACACTGTTCCGATTGTATACTGCATATATGCAGTGCTAGACCGGAAAATCTGACAGATGTAGCAACAGTGATGTAGCAACACTTGCTATCGGAAGTGTCAAATAAGGGCAGCAAGCATTATATTATGTTTATGTCATATTGGAGTTATGGTAATGTGTCTCTGGCTTGTAAAGAGGATTTATATAAACAGCCAAATTTCAGAAATATGTGGCTTAGCACATAATAGTGCAAAAGTGCCTGAATGCCTCATGTTAGCCATAGATATGTGATTTAGTTCATTTAAACTTGAATGAATACAGTACTTTTCATTGCCATTTTAAAAAACAAATATCTAATTTAACTGCAACATCTATTTGTGCACTGTTCAACAAAGTTTTGCTAACTTTACCCAAAAATTCTGTTGAAGTTTACATCAGCCACCATAAACTTCTGGCCATAGGCCCACAAAACCAAGTAAGGGTGTAGCAGTAACGTTAAAAATACCATTTATATTACAAAAAACAATAATAATTAAAAATGGACATAAAACATGATCAAATTAACAATCAATGACTGACACTGTCTATGTTCTATAGAGTATTATGGAGCTTTCTTGTAATAAATTGTGCACTATAATAGAAAGGTAATCATATGGTTGGACTATATGGTGTGTCTTGCTTTTAAAAAATATTGAACAAGCTTTATTTCTGTAGGAATCAATTGAATTTATTCCCTCTACTTGTTTGAGAGATACAGGCTGTAATAAAAAAAACATTTCTTGTCTAAATGGGACTCCACTAACACAGGGCTGGCCCCTGGCTAACTCGCTTTATTCCTCTGCTTTGTCAGACTGATGAAATTGCAGTTGTTCCTCTCCCTTCAGAAGTCACCACAAGGCAATATGAGTGAAATGTTTTGCAGCCACACTGGGGTCAAAAGCCCTCTCTACTTGTTTATGAGATTCTCTATTGAAAGTCTGCTCTATTGGTAATGGTAGGCAGTTTTAAAGGCTGGATGAGAGTGCAATGGGTCCTTTCGTAATAGTGCTACGACTTCTGTATGGATCCGTTATTCAATAATGTGATTTGTGCAGTCACACTATAGTAAAACTGCAGATGCAGGAAAGGCCCAGCTATCAACCTGCAAGAAAAAAAAAGAAAAAGAAGAAGAAAAAGAAGGAGAAACTCTTTTCTTTAATTACAGAGTCAGTAATTTGTGTGCTTTATCAGAACAAAATGGTGTACTGCCCCCTTCTGGATAAAGAGATAACCATTTTCATTTTCTTATAAGGTCAAAAGAGCATTGACAAAATGCGACTATTTATACAGTTGTTGTATAAATTGTTCATTCTTATTTGGAATTGACTTCACCACTGCAGAAGTTGAAGCTTTCTGTAATTAAAGCTGCACTAATCAATATTTTTAGATTAACAATAGATTAGATTACTGCATATTATGGAACATGGTGCTTTCAGTGTTAAACCTACTTTGCAATTTCCCTTTTCTCTATATTTTGGTGTCTTTTAGCTCATAGTTTTGTTACACAGTTTTGGCCAGTAACATAATTGTTTGATTCTCGCCTCTGACATCAGTGTATTTTAAAGCGGCAGCCTTTTTTAGTGAGAAAGGTCTAGTAAAGCCACTGTACATTACATCCCTGGGCACTTAATGTCAGAGAAATAAAGTCAGATCTTAGTAAAGCATTTAGGAGTTAAAGAGCCACCTGGTGAAGAAAAAAGCTTGGTTAAAACAAGTTTAATATTGAACAAGGTTTATATTTTTTACACTGTTGCGCCTTGCCTGCAAATGTTAAAGTTGGTAACTGTTTTTGTAGTTCCCCAAAGTGGCAAAAAATCAATTAATTTATGTTCAAGAATTGTGAATATGGTTTATATCAACACCAATATGATACCATTATCATCCTTTGGAGGTGTAAAAGTACACAGAAGTCAAGGATCGGTTCATTGCAGTTTAGTAGAGATGGTTCTGTGCAGCTTTGATGCAGTGTGGCAAAAACCCTGAAAAGAATATGTTGCTTTTTATCTGAGTTGTGTTGTCAAATGTGTATCGTTGATGTGTTTCCATTCACATCCCCTGTGGAGCTACTGTCTTTTCTCTCTTGCTGTCAGCTGACCGGGAATCCAAATTGTTCCCAAACCACTGACTTGAATGAAGCTGTTCATCCAGCTCTGTGGCCATAGCGCAACTGACTTACACACCAATTAGCTTGTTGTATTAACTTAGACATGTTGATAACAGCGCACAGACAAACTGCACTGTTGTGCTTATTTAGGTTACACATACTGCAGACACTGGGCAAGCATTCATTGGTTTCTGGTTTTGTGTCCACCAACTTTTAAGTGTCTAAATACTCTGCTATTCACCAGCTTGTTGCCAACTCTGCTTGCCTGCTATTTGGTGCTAGGTTAGGGTTAGGGGTTAGCAGGTTGTTTGTGCAATGGTTTTATCAGAGCTCTCTGCTGGAAACAGCTGCCTGCTGCTGCTGGAGACAAGGCTAAAAGAAGTGATGATGCCAAAAACAAACAAATTATGCCAAAATAATTAACTATAGGTTTGTCTTTCAAGTGACCCTTTCAGAGTGCATATTGGACCCTTTGTTAATGTAGAAATATTAATTAATGCAGTTTCATGAAGAAGAATTCCTAACTGGCACATACTGAGTTTGACTATTGATTTTTTTTAGACCAAAACTCTTAACTATGGCCAACTTCATAATTCACATTCCTATCTCATAGCTGAGTTCTCACAGCATATCTTTACATTACATTAAATCAGATTTTTGACTTGGTTGAAATAAATTCAAAAGTATAACAAAGTGGTGGTTGGTGGGTGAGTATTTTCCCTAATGGTGCTGCAGCACTTTTCAGGCGTGTGTGAGTGTGGCTTAATCACTTGTAAGACTTGATTGAGTGTGTGTTAATAAACATTAGGCTGTCTCTCTTCCCTTGGCGATTAGTGGTTTATGTGCTCTGCTCTCTGCAGGCTGAAAATGCAGTCCTGAAGATTGATGGAGGGCCATGCTATTCAAACAGCAGGCATTGCTGAGACAGAAGCTCTTCGTTCTGGGCAGCCTTGCTATCGGAAGTGTCCTCTATCTTGTGGCCAGGGTTGGGACCTTGGATAGGTAAGTGATGGCTGTTGTAATTACTTTGATTTAGGTAAATTTAGGAATTATTTGGAATATCTTATTGTTTAAAATTCACACTATATTACTGATAAATATAACACAGTTTTAGTGATCTCAACTAAATGGAGTTGTTTGATGTGTTACTTCATACAAGAACTTGGCTGTTCTGAGGGAACAAAGCCCAGCAGCAACAGGTGTAGAGACTTCTTGGTCCAACATTGACACTTTTTCTTGCAGTGTGTAAAATACTTTTTTCTAGTTCTCCAGAATAACTCAGAATTTGTACTGTATATAACTTGAGAAAACTTTTTCTGTGAGACCAGCTCAGGGAAGACCCTCTACAGGGGAGAAACAGCATACTGTTTGGGAAGAGTGGAAAGGCTTCATAGTTAAAGATGGTTGTAGTTTCCTTGCTAGAAAAAGACAATCTTTTTTAACATCACACTATGAAAAGTGGCAGACTTGTTTCATTACATTTCTATAAAGTTGTATTTTTAGCTAATTAGTGCAAAACCTCCACCATGCCAATTTGTTTTTGAGTAGTTTAGTACAGTGTGGTGTTGTTCCGGTGTATTTTTCTTATAATTTAAATGAGTTATACTAAATAGTTATTCGGGCTTGGCAGTACATCTGAAAATATCACAAAAGAAGTTTCATTTTAGTTGATTCTTATAGTTATTGATAACTTTGTAGTGGGGCATAATGTATATATCACAGAAACACAGCCATGGAAACTCTGAAGTTGTAACACAGGGCCGTGCTATACATAAATTTTCATCTTATCAAGTCACTTCACAGTCCAGTATAATTCTAATTTAAATTAACCTGTTAAGGAAATGACTTAGATCAGCATCATTTTGCTGACTTTAATATAGCAATTTACTTCATAATTCTCTACATTTTGCAAAATTACTGAAATTACAAAACAAAATTAAAGACTAAAACATCATCCTTATGCTTGTCTCAGGGAAAACAATAATTGCAAGTTGCAATAAAAGACAAACTTTTGTTCATTAGATGGAATACTTTTTGCAGTGTACATATGAAATGAAAAGAAATGCATATTTTTTGTGTAGAAAAATCAAAGATTCTTCTGATTTATAAGTTATACAAGTGTTTAAACTGAGGGGCTCTTTTTTTAACTTTTTCCTCTCTCAGGCTGCAGCCCATTTGCCCAATTGAGAGCAGACCACCCCCTCCCGAGCCAGAGCAAATACCTCTCCGTACCCTGCAGTTTAAGCGTGGCCTGCTCCATGAACTACGCAAGGGCAATGCCACCAAAGAGCAAATCCACCTGCACAACCTGGTCCAACAGCTGCCTCGAGCCATCATCATTGGGGTGCGTAAAGGGGGCACCCGTGCCCTGCTGGAGATGCTCAACCTGCATCCGGCGGTGGTCAAGGCCTCACAGGAGATCCACTTCTTTGACAATGACCAAAACTACGCCAGGGGCATTGACTGGTACAGAGAAAAAATGCCCTTCTCCTTCCCTCATCAGATTACCATTGAGAAGAGCCCTGCTTACTTCATTACAGAGGAGGTCCCTGAACGCATCTTTAAGATGAACTCTTCCATCAAGCTGCTGATCATCGTTCGTGAGCCTACCACCAGAGCTGTGTCTGACTACACGCAAGTGCTGGAGGGCAAGGAGCGCAAAAACAAGACCTACCACAAGTTTGAGAAGCTGGCCATTGACTCCAGCACCTGTGAGGTAAACACAAAGTACAAAGCAGTGCGAACAAGCATTTACACCAAACACTTAGAACGCTGGCTGAAGTACTTTCCTGTGGAGCAGTTCCACATAGTAGATGGAGACCGCCTCATCACAGACCCGCTGCCAGAGCTGCAGCTCGTCGAGCGCTTCCTCAACCTACCTTCGAGGATCAGCCAGTACAACCTCTACTTCAATGTCACCAGGGGATTTTACTGTCTGCGATTTAACATTGTCTTCAATAAGTGCCTGGCAGGCAGCAAGGGTCGCATCCATCCAGAGGTGGACCCCTCAGTAGTGACTAAACTGCAGAAGTTCTTTCACCCCTTCAATCAAAAGTTTTACCAAATCACTGGTAGGACATTCAACTGGCCATGATGAGCTCCTTGATTGACTCCTTCAATGAGATTTCCAGGATTGGTGTTTCTTTTTTTAATGCCAAGCTACAGATCTCAAAATATATTAATAGCACTTTGATTCAATTTAATACAAGAATGACAGTGTGACCAAATATAAAAGGAACTTGATGTAAGTTTGTTTTTATGTGTGTGAAAATAAAACAAAATGGTTTGATGGTTTTACTAAAAGATTTAGTTCAAAGCACTTGATCTTACAAATTAATTCCCTGTCTGTCATTGTTCCCTACAAAGAGAAAAAAAAACTGTACTGAACTCTGTGATTACCTGATGAGATTAATTTTTGTTGCTCTTTAAAAGACTATCAAACACTGACATTCGTGCTGTTAAGATAAGCTTCAAGTGTGATGCTTTTCTCATGTTTAAACGACTCAAAAGATGACTAATTTGTTCATTTATTGCCCACCATGCTGTTTATTTGACCAAAACTGCACGAGCAATCAAGATGCCTTTGTAAACATTGTAGAATCTTGCAATTGTTGCCTTTTGTTCAGTTCCTTCGATGTTCACATTTTATTTCACATTTGAACTCATGCTGTAATCTGTTCATTATAAGGAGACCTCTTTTAATTGTCAACAAAAGTACCCAGTTTTAAGATCAGATCACTATTGACAAAACCTTCAAAGCCTTTAGATTCAAAGTTGTGTTTTAAATGGTAATTATGTTGCTTCTCCCCCCAAAGCTTTATTTGTTTGCAAAATACCTGGCAGAAAAAGCCATAGTGAAAATAAAGTTGTCCTCTGATGATTCTTGTCAAACCAACTGTTTATTCTATGATGATTAGCAAAATTTGTCTGTTTCTGTGCAAATATTCATTCTGTATTATAAGTGTGTTGTTAAAAAACAGTGAAATTAAAAGGTCATGTAAACATTTGTCAGCTGCATCATTGTCCACCTTTATTCCACTTTTGGCGTTTAAATAAACTGTTCAAGATTCTGGGAAATGAAAAGATTGAAACCTGTCTAGATGTGATTAGCCTAGCTTAGCAAACAATGAAAGCAGGGGGAAACAGCTGTCCTAACTCTGCTCAAAGTCTAAAAATACACCTATCAACACCTCTAAAGCCCCTCCATTAACATTTTATGAGTGGTTTTGGTGATTGTTTTGTGCTCTAACTTTTTTTTGTTGGACACCTGCTGAATGTTGTGACAGTGCACAGCTTCCCGGAATATTTCACCAAAGCAAAGTTAGCATGATATCTCCTCACCTTTACAGAGCTCTGTCCTCTACAGCTACCTTAACTTGCACTATCACTTAAGCTACACAGAAGTGCTGGTTTGATGAGAGCACTGCTGTTTTTCACAAAAAAAAAGGTTCAGAATCTCACTCCTCACAAAAACAGTAATTGACAAATGTTACATTTCTGCTTGGGTATGGTTCATACCAATAAGATACAATGTGTTAGAAAGCTGAAAGATGTTAAAAGGCACATTTTTTAAGTTCCCCACTGCTCTCCAATCATAAAGATGGACTCAGTCATTTTGATTATGAGAGCATTAGTAAGCATGTTTCTTAAAATAACTTTATATTATGCCTGATTTATTTATGTGTATGGTCACATTGTTATCAAGATGCAGTAAACCTTAGACAGGGAGGAATTTCAGTGCAGGACAACTAGTTTGATTTTGAGACAAATATTCTGTCCTTTGTGCCTGATGGATACTTTAAGCAACAAGAAACATGAAAACTGCGTGGAGATTAAGAGGAACAGGGTGTCAGAGGGAGCTCATGGTTTATCTTTACGTTAATGCCTCCTAGCAGGTTAATCTTGGCAAAACTGCCTGCTTTAAAACCTTTGCTTTGAACTTGGAAAATTTCTCCAACTGAACCCCCTGGACAATCAATTCAAAAAATCCATTTCACATAAGGCAAGGCATTACTAATAGCTGCCTACTTGCAAGAAGTGATATAGTGACATATGATTTAAACATGTTGACCATATAATGTGTTACAGTTTGACTTGTGGATGATGATGCTGACACCTAGTGTTGTGTCAGAGCAGTACATTAAGTGCTGTGCATTCATGCCTTACTGTTTGTTAGAGCCACTTGGAGAGTAAAATGAGTACCTCCTGAGACCCTGCGTACTCATATGAGGACATTATATTTTTGCTTCTCTGCACCATGATACTTCATCGTTTAAAACTTTCACCCATTGTCCCCATATGAGGACATCGTTTTTTGCAAAACCTACTTCTTGTACAAAGACAAATTTTAGTTATTATACTTATTTGGTTAAAAACTTAGGTCCTACTAATCTAAAGGAGAAATAAAAAATGCACACCAAACAGAAGCTCGGGTCTCAGGAGGTTAATTACGTTTATATAAACCATGGCAAATATTTTTAATGCTTTAAAAATACACTCATGCCCAAGAGGCTACTCTTTACAGCTTTGCCTATCTGTTAGCCCCTCTTGTGTTTTCATTACACATTTAAATATCCCGACGCACGGTAAAGACTATTAACCCAGTGTTTTTACAGCAGTACAGGTTTTATCTCAGCCGCTCTGTGTGGGGCTCAGGGCTGCTCTCGAACGTAACCGGCCGCCCCGCCCCGACGAAGTCGCGCCTCCCATTCAACAACGACTCCGCTTCATCGTGTGTTCCTCGGTGTTGATGCCCTCTATCCTAATCTCCATCAGCTCCAGCGAATTTTAACCAACTTTTAGAAAAAGTGCTCCAAACATGGCTTACACGACTGCGGGTGGCACCAAGAAGAAGGTCTGCTACTACTATGACTGTACGGGACATCCTGAGCGTCTGAGTGAGGAGCCCGAGCTGAGGCATCTGGCAGGCTAACGTTAGCCGCTTAGCTAGTTGGTTTCGCTTGTACTGCCTGTGAATGAGGTGGTTAGCTAACAAGCTACTAGAGCTAACAGA
>JAPZDW010000010.1:2218657-2233824 GCA_029814725.1 Acanthurus nigricauda
ATGTGTTCTTAAGTCTGACCAGCAGTTCAAAACTCAAAAATATTTAGTTTTCAGTACAAAAAAGTAAAAATGCAAAGTCTAAATGTTCAAATTTCAGAAGCCTGACCAAAAGAATTTTTGCACTTTTTCTTAATAGAGGACTCAAAGCAATTATGAATTGTTGACAATAAGAAATGGCATAATGCCCCCACTTTGAAAAAATTCCAGGATATCTGCAGGTCTTGGAGATTAAAACCCCAGCTGTGTGGCAGTGATATCAGCCTTCTCTAAGGCTAATTGATTTGATCAAAGTTTTAATTTGATACTGATTTTTTTGTATAGTGCAACTACCTGTATATTTTAAAAGGACTTTTACAGTTTAGGTTTGTAATTTTTATAATATCTTTATTATTTTCTAGAAATTTAGGTGTTTTAACAACTGGCCAGTGAACAATGTTAAAAATTTCAATTTTACCTAATAAATAAATAATAAATAGAATGAAGAGATAAAATATTGACTACTGCCCAACCAGGATTTTGTCTTGGTACTGTAGTGCAAATTTTTATTAAACAGCATTTAAATGTTTGTGGTGACCAAGTCTGTCTATAGAAAATAGAAATGATTGGGATGTGATTTATGATCTGGTGATTTTAAAGTCCTGACTAAAGGCTTTAAGAAAAAAAATAACACACCATTGAATTTGGTAATTTATGGAATCTGCTGACAGTGTGAAAAATACACAAAATATAAGGCTCTACAGTGTTTCCCTTAAAAAATCAATTTCAAGTGATGAGTCTTCACAAAACATTAGTGCTTTTTAGCATATTGATGCCTTTGTATTTTTAAGATCACAGTAGTGTTTTAAAGTGATGAAGGATCTTAACTTTGGCTACAAGAGAAAACTAAAAGGGGAATAAATGTGGATTGTTATGTAATGTGGCTGCCTTCTTTTACAGTCAGTGAGTGTTCTCAATTTTAAGTCAGTTAGCACTGATAAAGGGGTCTTTGCAATTTGTTATCTCCCTTTTAAAGCCATCCACCCCTGGTCCTTCTGGAGTTGCCTTGGTGTTCCTGTACTTCATGCAATTTCTGACGTGCTAATTGGAGGCTATAAGGGTTTTATGGCTTGTTTTTGTTTTTCTCCCCTTTGGGCACAGTAAAAATAGAATGGACTTAAAAGCAACTTTCCACCCTCTACCCATCAGGCATCAAGGAGTGGAGCATTGACAAGAACAATAGGAGGATGCTTTGCAAGACAAAACAAACTCATAGGATTAAGAGACATCAGAAACAGATCACTCTTCCTTTGACTTTATACCTGACACTTTCAAAAATAATCTTAGCCTCTTCACTTCACTTAAGTTGCACTGGCAGTTTGACATGTTTGTTTTAGTAATTTTTTTTTCAGCTATTCAGTATCCAGAAGTTGTTAGTTACACAATCTGAGTTAGGCTGCTGTGTGAAAAGCCTCTTTCCTTTGGGCTTTTTTAAACAGTGGGGGAAAACCCAAGGTCCATGCCCTTTTGACCTGGGAGAGAATGCATAGAGGATGGGGGTGCAGAAAGCCCCCCCATAGGGATGTAAGGACAGAGCACTTTATGTATGAGGAACAAAGGAAAAGAAGAGGGCAGCATGATCAGAGCTATGGTTGCCACTGCAGGATCTACTGCATGCTACCTGCGGATTCTCCCTGGGTCTCTCTCCCTTTTTCGAGGGAAGAGTCAAACACACAGGACAGAAAGACAGTTAAAGGCACACAATTCTGATCTCTTTTGGAGTAGGTAGGCGGTTGTCCTAGAGTTCCTTGGGCTGTAGAGTGGGTCATTCAGTCTATATGTCAAAGTGTCTTCAGACAAGACACTGAACCACAAATTGCTTCCATTGGCTCGTCTACAAGTGTTCAAGTGTTGCATGACTCCTGATGAGTAGGTGGCATCTTGTATAGTAACCTCTGCTTCCAGTGTGTGAATTTGTGTAAAAGGCTTGTGCCCTTTGACTGATTGCTAAGACAAGAAATGCAATATATGAATGCAGTCCTTTTACCATTTGTCATACATAAAAGGTCTGTACTTTACCTCTACCTTGTTTGTGAGGTGGACTGATGTGTGTGGTATACATGGAAAGCCAACTCACTGCTTTCATCTTTAAATCTCAAAACTTATATTCATAATGTTCTTATGCATGTATTCTATATAGATGTAGATTAAAGAGTGGGTTGATAGAATGTGTGTTTGATTTCAACACCAGTTTGCTTGTTTTTTAGTCTTTTCTTATCATTATTCCTTCTTATTCCTGTAGTCATTATTATATATTTTTGTGGCAAATCTGGATTTAATGCTTAGGACCAGAACTTTTATCCTATCTTAGACCTGTCAATTTTTTTGGATCATAGCAACTTTTCCCTAACCTTAACCATTTTATTTAATATATTTATTTTAAGAATAGATACTGTAGGAAAAAATCATTATTGAAAAGTAGGAACTGAATGTATCCCAAGGCTTTGCGAAATCAACAAATATATACCTTCCCTCATTTGCTCTGAACTAAACATAACCATACATAATAGGAATACTGGGAAAATGTCTCCAAAAATATTGAGGAACACACTCCTTCACACAATTTGAAATAAAATTGATGCAATGATACAATTATACATCAATACTATATATTACAATGTCATCTTAAATAACGATGAAGGTATTTTCACAGACACAAAGTTTTTTAGCATTCTTTTGGACTTTTTAAGCAAAAGAGAGTATTTATTGCTTTTGTCAAGTTGTATTAAGCAATATAACAATTCCATTTGAAATCTTTAAAGAATTCTTAGTTGGGGCTATAAGAAGAAGTGTATTGAAAGACTGCAACATTGTTGTTAAGCAAAAAACAAAGTTTAGCTTAAATGTAGATCAAAAGATTCGGATTTTCAATAACAACACAAGCTCACAAAATATTTCTTTGTCAGAGTGATTATTATTAATGAGATGTCAACAAAAGACAGGAAGTAATTGTGTTATCCTCATGTAGTGGGCTGTCATTAGTCATGCCTTCTTGCTTGGATGAAACCTTTTAAAATCCAGTGTCATTTTGAAATACTAAAGTGGTGGCAATGTGGCTTCCAGTTCTGGTTAACCACAGGTAGATGATCCATCCACAGTATGCCTAGTGGTTTAACTCATGGCTACATGCCTCTCTGTAGCCTCCAAGGTTTTGGTGGTTGCCTTGTAAGCTGGGTGATATGCAGAGAGGGCTGTCTTTGATAGCTCCACCCCATGGTGTCTGCTGTTTACCACAGCTGAAGGGGCTTAGCTCTTTGCGGAATGTCAGAAAGGGGTCTGGGGGAGGGCAAGAAGAGGTTTGAAATGTACATCACAAAGACCCAAATAAAAGAAAAGATGGTGGGGGTGACACTGAAAGGTCCTGCACACTAGTGTTGATAAATGGAATGTAAGAAACAGGATGTGTTGCATCTTTTTGTCACATACAGAGCCTGGAGTCAAGAGGAAGGAATGTGGTGAGGTGGAGGTGCTGACATGCCAATGACATCACAGCTTCACACAGACCACACGCTAATGTCCCTTTAGCATCTGCCATGCTTCAGATCTCAGAAATGTTTTAAAATGGAAAGAAAAGAAAGAGGAGAACTAGAGACAATTAGATGGACACTGGATGTAAAGCGAAAGGAAAGTTCGCATTGTCTGTCTGCTGTCATAGAAAATATATAATTGTTTACTTTAAAAATGACCAAACATGTTATGTACTACTATTTGTAAAACATTTATTATAATTTTTATCATTAAAAAAACTTTATTTTCTCACCTAAAGGCATCTATGCAGGTAGATAGTTTTGTTTTAGTACATTGGAGGGTAATGGGGTTCATCTGTGCTGCACCTGAAACAAAACTAGATTTAAACCTTGTACATGACAGGAGCATGTGTGATGAGCGCTAGTGTTTGTGACACAAATTCCTGTTTTTAAAGTGTTCATCTGCAATTTAATGTAGTGGTCCCAATAATATTTGTTGAAGAGTATTAAAATAGCAGCAAGTAGGCATGACTAATTACAGCCCCAGTACTGGAGGTTAACACAGTCATTTCTTGTCTTTTGTTGTCATTGATAATAATAATATTAACAATAACTCTGGAAAAGGAATGCTTTAAGAGCCTTTTTCTTATTTGAAAATCTGAATCTTTTGATCTAGGTTTAAGCAAAATTTTGTTTTTGTGCTGAGCACTAATGTTGCAATATATTAAAAGGTTAACATTTATTTGAGTCAAAAAAAAGTTATACATTATACATGCAACAATGAGACTCAGTTATAAGGAATTAATTATCTATTAACACTCCCTGTTCTCTGATTGTGTTCTGTATGCGCGATGTGTCTTATTTTTTGGTGACTCACATTGAGCTCAGTGTACAATATTTTCAACTTAGAGACTTAAAAAAAAATAATTTTGAAACATCAATAGCCCAAATGGGAAACTCAACCCTAGAAATCTTATTTATTCCACGCACACTTACATATGCAAGTTATTAGTTGATTTCTGGTCACTAAAGTACAATTTAGAACAGTACCTCTCACTGCCATTTGGTGCTGGCAGCATGTACCAGCTTGGCTTTTCATAGCTTTAAACACTTTCATATCCCCATCTACAGCTTCTTATCTCCATGTTCACCTTCTCATATAGAGGATTCCCCGGGTCTTGGAACCCTTCCAGACTACTACATTTAGAGCTGCGTATCATGTCTAATAAGGGGAGGGGCTGCAAGGTGTCACTGATGATGGATCAGGGCCCCGCTGAGCTCATTAGACAGACCACACTGGCTTCGCATCATTGATGCAGCTGGGAGTGCTGCAATCAGTTCTGCCCATGGCTTCACACTTTGTCTTATGGACACGTCATCCTCCTATTCCCTCGCCCAACATTAATGGCCCCTTCACTACAAAGAGCAAAGATTGTGGAGGAGGAGATGAGGAAATAAGGCTCAATTAACAAAATATACATTTTCAAATATCAAGAATATATGAAAAGAAGACACTGTACAGGATTACAGGACACTGTAATCTGTTCCAAAAAAATAGAAATATCATGTAAAATGTCACACTAATTAGGGAGATAAAGCAATCATAATATGCGCAGTATCTGGCCAAGTAATTCTTTTCGTTTTTTAATAAGTCTTGATTTCTAAAAAAGAAACTGTCACTCCAAAAAAAGTGCTTTTTAATTTTTATGTATTTATTTATTTATTTATTATACAAATTTTACTACCAATATACTGAATTTAAATTAAACAGGCAGATTTTTTTATGAGGGAGTTTTAGGGATCCATGAACACAGCTTTCATCATACTGTAATTATAACAACCATACTTACCCTTTCTCCTAACCATCTGACCAAAACCTTCACCTCAAGTAAAGAGAAAAAAAGAAATACAGAATTGAATGTAATTACCACCTTTAATAATCACCACATATATACAGCATACTTATGGAACACATATATGTTTTATTTCCAGATAAAATGAGAATTAGAATGATAAAAGATTATATGCATCAGTAGGTTGATAGGGAAACACAGAATAATACTTAAGCAGTAGAGGGTCTGGCAACATAATCAGCCATGTTGCCTTTAACCTTGAAGTCAATTGGAGCCAGTGCAGCGCTGAGGCTATGCTGATTATCTGCTGTCATGAGGCCACGGGTGCTACCCGAGACTGGGCCCGTGGCTGGGGGCCCCTTGTCAAGACATGTAGGAAAGATGTTTGTACCCTTATGGGTTACTTATAATGCTATAGTGCTAATACTGCTTCTTTTACCTTGTTTTAGAAAGGCTTCTAAAATGTACACACAATCATTTTAGACACATTTTCTTGTTGAACTGAAAGTACTTTTGAATACAGTAGATGCCAATATTCATATTTTGTTAATATATAAGTATTCAACTTTGAATTATAATATAAAATATTTTAGATTTCCTATTTTATTAGAGCAAGTTTCATTTTCCTCTTTTCTCTGTTCTTGTGATAGAGGCATTACAGGAAACTGTGCACTTGCTATTGCAGTCAGCACAAAAAATGAAGATGGATGGATTGGGATATTTTTATTCATGTATTCCAAATTAGTCATTATTAAACCTTAAAAAGCTGTTTTAGCTCTTAACATACCACTCCAAGAGCAACTGTCAAGCTCTGCAAAAGAAACAAAAGAACTAAAACAAAAGAAACTGAATTTTCAAAAACTAAACATGCATATCTGGTTTGCCTTTTGTTTAGGTAGTTTCTGGATATTTTTAATGAAGCAACCCCTCGCCATAAGAAAAGACAAGTTAATCTGGCACAGTTCCTTTTACTCCTTTTGTTTGGATAACATTTTGTATTTGAGGACCATGGATTCTTTTGCTACATTAAGAAAGGAATTTGTAGAAAAGATTTATTCCTCGAGGTATGTTAGAAAAGTGGTTTTGCTGGCAAATATTTCAGCGCTAGTGGGACAGCTGTGGCTCAGGAGGAAGAGCAAGTCAAGTCATTCACTTATCACAAGGTCAGTTGTTCAAGTCAGTCTGCATGTCAAAATGTCCTTGGGCAACAAATCAAACACAAAGTTGTAAAAGAATATAAGTCCTGATGAGCGAGTTGGCCTTTTGTATAGAAACCACATTGCAGGTACATTGGTATTTGCTATTTATGATGTTTGAAAAATAATAAAATTGCTAAAATACCAGTACAGAGGTATAAATTGGATATTTGAGGTCATGTAAACAGCGTTTTTCCACAGGTCAGCACTTAGATGTTAATTCTGTCATCAACTTATTGTCAAAGTATTCATGCTAAAAACGAGATATTGATCGACAAATGTTATTTCTGATGTTCTGAGGTCTCAATAAGGACATCACCTTTAAAAATCCAGGGTTGGTCAGGCTCTAATTTACATCCTGTCCTCTGTAACTGACAAGAGAACTAAATAGTTTCCTGTGGTTTCATGTGAATTGCAGTCAGCTGGACAAAACACAAATGAGAATCATGACTATCAAACTTCACAGAAGAAATTGTCCTTTGTTTAAAAATTGCTACATTAATATTGCAGTATCTCTTAGATGTGAAAATGTGATCTTAAATGAGCCTCAGGCAGCCTGGGCATTCCTCATATAGTATGTTTGTTCTTGTGTTCTGGTCTTTCCTGCTCCTGACACACACGCACTTTTAAATAAGGCAAAGTTGTTGGCTAAAATGCTAATTTGATTCAATGTCAGCTCGAATGGGCTGCTGTGTGGCTTGTTTCTGCATTTCCCTAAACATTAGAGTAACAAAGGGCATTTCTTTTGTTTGAGCTCCCCTCCCCCCTCTGCACACTGTCACACAGGCCAAACCTCTCTGCGCTTCAGACAAAGAGCTTCAAGAAAAACAGGAACAAGCCACACTGCCCTTTTTCTCCTCCAAATATACAAACATACAATCTAATTCCCCAAAGCAGGCAACAGCACCAATCTATTTCCAGAGTATAAAAGAAGAACAATTATTGTTTCCTGCTGAAGAAGGATCATAAGCTTTTCCAAAGCACTTCACGACCTTCAGCACCTCTTTGTAGATATAAACATCCTGTAAATCCTAATGCTAATTGTGGACATACTGTATATAACAGGGCCAGAGAGGGATAGAGAAAATTAATCTCTTATTTACTTTTTGTTAATTAGGAGGGAGTTTTTTTCCTTTAGGGTGTCGGTCTGTATTTAGAGGCTGGAACCTGAACTAAGCTGCCTCATCCTGCCTGAAGGCCAGCAGGACCACCCTCAAGAATGTGTCCTAACAGAAAAGTTGCTCTCAATAATGAGTCCTTAAGAAGATCACACAGGAGGAAAAACACTCAGAGAAAAAAGTTCCTCACAAATTCATCCCTCTGTCAATAGATTTAAATTTCTGTTGCTGATAAATAAGAGCACATGCAGAGGAGGTCTATTTTAGTTTGTTTTCAAAAGCAGGAGTCATGCAAATTTGTTGTGTACCTTTCACTAAATTCAGTTATATTAAATGTTTCTGTAAGTGAAGGAAATGCATTTACAAAAAATTAAATATCTCTGAATTTTCAAAGTTTAGATCTACAGATAATCAAAAGCTAGAAAACATGTTGGTATGGAAAGTTTTACAGTGGTAAATTGTTTTAATTAGTTTACTTTTATAGTTTTCAATTTTTTTTTTTTTTTAAATTGAGAGATTTTACTTTTCCTGTAACTGAAACTGAATAAAACTAGAAATATTTGCCTCCAGGACTTTAAATGAATAATCAATTGTCAAAATAGTCCCTGAGATGCCTCTGTCAATCAATCGATAGATTCATTAATTTGTCCCCAGCTTGGTTGATGGGATAAACCCAACGGGTCATTAATAAGTAAAGGATAAAAGAAAAAAAGTGTTAGACAAAAAATTTTGTTCTTTATTTTCTGGGGGTCTTTTCCTCACAATTATTGAGAGCCTTTACTTCTTTAGGCTTATGGAAACCCTCAAATAAAGAAGACTAAAAAAATCAGTCTGCTCAGACAACATCATGGGGACACCAGAATACCATGGTAATTCCTTTTGAGGGGTGACATTCCAAACAGGTTGAGAATTACACTGTATACTGACTTTCTATACACATGAGGTCTGTTGTCAGAACTCTTTAGGACGAGTCACTTCAGAGGCTGCTGGCTCTGCTTGTCAGAGGTGATGGTGGCTGTACGGGAGCTGACCTCAGCGCTTTGGGTCGTGTCCACTCCTGCAGATTAGATTTACAATGATCCGCATTACATCCCCCAGATGCATTTGCTTTTTTAAGCCTTGATGACCGGCAGATCAATGCAGCTGTTCTCTGCTTGAACTTCCAAAGGGCATATAAAAGTGAGCTGACCCGGCCGCCATCTCAGAGTTAATGACCACTAAAACAGCCACTCACACGAGCCATCCTCAATAACCAAAATCATGGTTACAACTGTTCTGATGTGGATCGATGTCAATAGATTCTACTCTTGTGTTTCCAATGACTTCAGTTTGATAAATACTTTGTTGTTAATGTTTGAAATGGTGAACCTATCTGCTAAAGAAGAGTGTGTTCTCATACAATCTACATCAATAATTGCCTTTATTTTGCAGTATAAAACTTGCCTGACGACATCTGTGGGAAATCTTAATCCTATCGTCAATGTCACCATGTATTAGCCAAAATAATATGTAATCCTGTGATTTATTATGAGGTCAAAGCAGAGCAAAACATCAAAAGACGTTAGGTCAACTCTTATTTTATTCCTGTTCGCTTACAAATTGTATGTATGCATCTCTGTAACGTATGTAATGTATGTAAGGCGATTGGTGGACAGGATGAACCCTCCACAGAGCTGCAGATGTTTGATCACCTAGTAGTGTTGCAGCTAGTATCACCTTTCAGAGTCAAAGCTCCTCGCTTTGTCCTGTTGGTAAGTCAGCCTTGTTCCTGGATAATCACACTGTAACAAGTTGATAGTAATGAAAAGTATAAACTCAGGATGACTGACTGCTGAAGGTTTATTGTGTTTTTGAATTTTTTTTTGCATTTATGAAAAGTTAGCTTCATGAATTGAGCTGACATTATACGTTCCAAAATAACATGTTCCCATTTACTGGCATGTTGTTTTTATCAAACCAGTTTTATTTCTTTATTCATGAGAGGAAAATGAGGGGAAAGAAATATTTAATTTATCCAGGCACTGTCACATTGTAATTGCTTAGTAAGTACTTCAACAGAGCAGAGCCACGTTATCAATAAAACTTGTACTTCCCTACTGCAACAAGTCAAAATTTCTGCAGTGATGCAGATGTTAAAGAAAATATTCCCCCTCACGCCCCCTCAGCCATTCCTTCACCCCACTAGTCTGAGATGTTCACTGCATTCCAATTATTCTGGGATAACTGAGTCTCTTTTTTTTAAACCTGCCCCCCCAACATGCCAGATGTACTACCTCTTTAGTGACTGATCTCCGAGAATTCCTTTCACCCCTTATTGAAAACACACACTTCCTGCAGCTATGTTGTACTTTGTGGAGAATTGGTTTCCGTGCATTTGTCTCTGAGCTTTTTGAGTTAGTTAAAAATACCAGCTCCCAAAAAAGCTCTTAGATTGTGAGGGACAAAACTCTGATGATCACATTTCATGATCTCAAACTCTACTGTGGCAGCTAAATATATTTAGCATCAGGGTATAATCTTGGCCGCTTATCCACACATGAAAAAAACACCATGCAACAACAGTGCCAGGATATACACACCAGGTGGACTGAAAATTTTAAGATAGAGGCAGAAAGTCAGATGCGTCCCTCTTCTGCTCAACAGTCTCTCGTTTGGTTTTCTTTAATGTTTCTAAATGGATTAAAAAATACCTCCTTAATCTCTATTACTGTCCTTATATTTATTTATATTGTATTACAATTGGCTTACTGAAGGTAACCAAGAGTATTCAAATATTCACATTATGTTGCAAGAATAGGGATGAGTGGTTTCATTAATATGACAGACAAAGACAAATTTATAGAGCCTGAACATACCATGGTAAACGATGTAACAAAAAAATGTCACTGTGACATAAAAGTTCAAAAATTAGTATTCTATTGTAATCTTTTCTATTGCTTATTGTAGCCATAAAACTGCATTTTAAAAGAGTCACAACTACTGTTGTTAGAGTCAGTTTATTTGATTGCTTTTTATCGGTTAAAAAATAACAAATGTCAATTGAGGGCTTAGCTGGTCCCATGAAATTACCAAAACCTATAATGTGTTAGGTCATTTTATACTTTCCACCATTCTCACCCATTTGACACTTATGTTCCACAGATTACAGCCAGATCTTAAGACATAAATCTTTAAAATTTTTATTAAACATTTTTTGAGTATTTTCTGAAAACAGCTGGCCACTACAGCACTTTTGTACACACATAATCAGTGAATACGTGTCATTAATGTGTTTTTAGCCATGCTAGAAGAGTAGTTTTAGGTATAATGGATAAAAAATCTCTTCCATGCATAGTTCCCCTACTTCATGGACATGCCATAATAAGTTACCAAACTACTCCTTTGAATACAGGATACTGTAAAAATCAGTTTAATGTGGTTGAAAAGTACCACTCCAGTTAACATGTTGCAGCAGGTATTCAGCATTGAGAACTGATGGAAAACAACTGCTGTAATAACTGATTAAATTGTGACTACAACTATGAGCTTTAGCCACCAGGGGGCAATGTAGCATCCATTCTAAATTTCAATCTGTTGATTTGAAATAATTTGAGATTTGTTTAATCCACATAGACCATTTAATAAGCTCATCAGACAAATAGAAAGTTCTTTTATTTATTTATTTAGTTGTTTATTTTGAGTGCAACAACTTTCTTTACAAAAGTATAGAATAGTGCAATCAAGTTCCTCACTTTGAGGCAACATGAGAAAACAACACACGCTGCTTTTTATTACAACAGTTGTTAGTGCTACAATAAGTAGCATGTATGGAGCATAGTGCATTGCACTTTAATATTGGGATAAAGAAATAACATTCCGTCTGCTACATTTTCAAGACTTTCTCAGATTGAGTAACTTATAATGCTTAAATAAAGGGTAAATTCACACAGTATGACTAACCATATTGCAAATTCATGGTCATTTTAAGAAAAGTAGAAATTTCCCCTTTTGACTTTGCTTCTGGGATGAGAACTCCAATGTGGACTCAGGGTGAATAAAACAGTCTTTCTAATCTAGAAGAACTTGCTGGCCCTGTTGTTCTGGATGAGAGAAATCAGTTTGGACATGTCTGACACATGTGGGTAAGCATTCATGACTTGCTCCACCTTACTCTGAGGGAAGAGGGTGCTCAGCTGCCCCCTCAGGACCTTCCTCTGCTCACTGGATGGGCTCTCAGCTAGCCTGCCATCAGAGAGGCTGCCCTGCACCCATGGGTCCCTGGGTAAGCTGTGTCTGTTGGAAGGTTGTCTTAAGTACTGCTTCTCTGAAAAATAGCCAGGATGCTCCCCATTATGTGGAGACAGTGCTGGGCAGGAGCTCCATGCTGGGTGGTGGTGGGGAGAGACTGTGGTCTGCTGCTGACCACACCTACAGTGGCTGCAGATGGGGTGCTGGCAGGACATTGAACCGTTCTGATAAGGGTAGTAACCTCCTCCACTCAGGCACGGCCTTTGGGGGGTTCCACCAAATTACCCTGAGTAATCATCATGGCTCAGGCCATAGCTGGCCACCCCACTGCTGTGGCTGTGGGGAGGGTGCTCCATGTTGCAAGGCAAATCATGGATGTTGAGCCTGGACATGGAGCTCTCCATCGAGCCAAAAGCCTCATCCACATCTGGGCTCGGGCAGTAGTAAAGGCCCGAGCTCGGTTGGCTCCTTGGGCTGCTGGTGTCTCTCTGATAGATGAACTGCTCACTGGGTGAAGCCCTGTGGGATTGATCCTCTATGCTGAGAGGCGTAGGGGAGGATGAAGTGTATCTGTGCTCTGGCTGATACACAACAGGGTAGCAGTGTGTGTCCTGCAGGCTTGCTTTGGGTGACAAGTTCTTGGCTCTGTCTCTTAGAGCTCTCAGTTCATCAGCCACAGATAGCTGTGATTGGTTGGCTCGCTCAGGATGATAGAACTTGCACTTGACTCCATAAGTACACTTCTTTCCTGAGAGAAGGAATAAGAGAGGTTATTAATGGGCTTCACAGCTGTAACCATGTCTTACTTTAAGAAACTGTCAACATAGAATATATACTTAAAGCTCCCTCTTCTCTTCTTCATTGTTGCAAACACACTTGGCTTTGCAAACAAACTGGCTGTAAATTCTAGATTTCCCAATGCTTTTGACACAAAGGCAGAGGCTTAAGGATTGTGAGTCCCTTAACCTCTGGTTATTGCTGTTGTGTTGTTGCTGTTTTTTTCTGTTTTTTAAACAGATCTATACCATCATTACGATCAATTTTCTTTTTTATAGGAGACCTGGCAAAGAATAAACAAGAAAACATGAAATAAATAAATAAATAAATAAGAAATTTATTTATTTTATTTATTTATAATAAGTCCCTAACCACATCTTGTGATCTCAGAATAGAACTACAGTCAGATTTTTGTCTTAAACCCAATCCCTGACTGACAGGCTGGCAAATTATCCCCCCTTTCTCTTAATGACATATTAGTAGCCTTCTTCAAGTTTTTTGTATGTTCCAGTCAGAAGTCACCAAAAACTGAGGAGGGACAAGAAAAAAACAACACCCTTCAGCTTCACTTCTCTCTGTTAGAATGGATTGTAACATAGTATGAACAGCTGCTTCGAATGCTCATTGAAACTTTTGTTGGAATCTTAAAATTTAAAAAATATTTTGATCTCTTGATATCATTATTTAAGTGAAGGCAGATGGAAATTCTCACTTTTGTAAAGAAGTATTGCAAGGACAAAGATTTCACAGTTTGGAACTTACATTTCAGTTGACTTGAAATCTTTTGGGAATTTAGACTTCCTCTTTAGCTAACAAAAACATTTTGGTCTATGAAATCATTTTAAACCAGTTGGATGATTAAAAAAATCACTCTGCTTTCTTTTGGAGGATTTTTCCATTGATGAAACTTTTGAAGCTATCCCTAATCTTCTTGAGTTAATTTGTAACACATCTCTTAGAAGTTGCATTTCACTTACATCTGATGTAAGACAGATCCTGGCAGAAGTGTCTGACTTTACAGAACTGTCTTGGCCAATTGTGAATATGCTGCAAGGGTAACCAGCCATTAACAGGCATGGCTGGTTACTCTTACAGCACATATACAATTCAACACAGATGTGGCTAATGCTGCAGACATCTAATAGCTACAGCCATGGCTGAAGCCACAAAACAGCTATAGCCACAGCTGTGGTTAAAGCCAGCCACTATGGCCCCAGTTGGAGCTTTGCTCCCCTCCTTCAACTGGCACTAGTGTCAAAATAGCTTTTGCTCTCATTTTCTGTAGATGGCACACTGAGAATTATAGCCTTATAATTCTAATAATTTTTGACGATGTGGCTTTCTTTGGTTTGTATTCATTATTTAATGGTTTTAATCAACGGGGTAATTAAACATTGTAACTGTTCACAGATGAGCAGGAGAGATGATAAAAACAGACGTCATATCACAGATCCAATTACTTAAACTGGTTCTTATTGTAATGTGTGTCCTTTGTGGTTGATGTTTTTAACTCCGTGGGCAATACAAGGAAGGGTAACCAAAGCAGCTCTGTTTGTTCCTGGGTGAAACAGAAACATTAACTTACCATAAGGACAGTGCTGTTGTTTGTTTTCTGGGGTCCATGGCTTTCTCCGCAGAAAATCATCAATGGTAGGACCATTTCTACCCAGTGGATCATCCGGAGGCATGAACCTGCGCCAGCACAGAAACACAGGATTCAGTAACATAAGTTAAATGCATGTTGTTATGTTTTGGGCTTCAAGAACAGCCAGTGAGCAGAAGATATGCCCTCTGTCTCTGTCCTTACATACACTATTAATCCTACATGTTGTCTATGTGTGGTGACCTGAAGCTGCCAGCAGACTTACTTGTCAGTAGCAAAAGTGTACATCAGCAGCCTCTCCTCTATGAACTTCTTCCAGTGTGGGTTCTCAGTCTGCAGGTCACGATAGTTATCATTGGACACAATGATGCCATCTGAGTCGAAGGCCAGCTTGACAATGTAGCGGTCATCGTAGCACACTACCCTTTTACCATTTACGCACCGGGACGGTGTGTACACAAGGATTTTCCTCCTCTCTAGCTCATGGAGGATGTGTTGATCTTTGGAAAACACAAGAGAGAATAGTGTTGGTTTGTCATAGTCAACAGGATTATTGGCAGTTGATCACATAGCAATCACAGTCACCTGCTCATTTATGGGAGAACAACCAACAACAAATATGTACTCATTAATAGTTCTCTCGCACATTTTTGAGCTGTGATATCTTGTTGAAAAATTAGTTTTTCTTCATTCAGCCTTAAGCCACCAAAAGGTTGGCTTTTATATATTCAATTCAATTCAATTGAAATATTCAATTCAATTCAATTTAATTTTATTTATATAGCGTCACAATATATAGCGTTTTATATAGCGTTCACAACCAAGTTGTCTCAAGACACTTTACATATGGAGCAGGTCTAGACCACACTCTATAAATACATTTATATTTT
>JAPZDW010000010.1:3001516-3016155 GCA_029814725.1 Acanthurus nigricauda
TTAGAGGGCAAATAAGAGATGCTTTCTGAGCAGAGATCTCTGAAATGGAACACTGTGGTCAAGGTGCAGTATAGCTGAATATTAATATGGCTTGTAGACATGTTAAAATAAGCAGTAAAACATCGAAGTATGTTACTGTATTTTTCTTCAGTATTTGTAACGGTATTGTGAGTGTGTCAGAATGCCAGTTATTGCTTGGAGCTATATTAGCAGGAGTTGAATCTTAGGCCATGTGTTGCCGATTCTGGTCACAACTAAACAGACTGTTAGCATGTTGTTAGTAGCTGGGAAGCTGGTAGCTGATGCTGTTAGCTGGTTGGATTTGTTGTTGTTTGAGACCGCATTCTGCTGCTGATGGTATTAGTGGAAACATTATATTAAGGGTAACACACTGAAAAACATTTAGTTTAAACTGTCTATAACATTAGAAATCAAGGTTTTATGAAACATATTCAGCCCCTGGAGCAAATTGTCTGCTTTACAACTGCCAAACTAGGAGACATATTTCATCATGCTGGCACTCTGGATTGAGGTGTAAAAAAAGCTGGTGTTGTGTCAAGTTGTGTGTGCATAGGCATTTTAAACCTTATTTTGGAGGAAAGACACCATTTTTTTTTAAACCATTTGACTTGTGATTCTACATATGTCAATTTTGCATTTAAGTGACCACTTAGAGTAAAATTATGACTCTCTCCCTATTCATTAAGATTGGTTGCTGATCCTGGACGCCTGTAATAACTGCCTGGGGTTGTTGCCAAGATGGCAGCTTAGTGGCAGGGTTTGCTATCTGACAGACTCAGGCAGAAATGTTCACGAATGAGGTAGTCTATCGAAGTTTAATTTGCGTTTCATTTAGTCACATTAGTTGGCTTCCTTCCTCACTCTCTGGCTGGTGTTACCCTAAAAATTAGCAACAGGGAACAAAATGAAACCCCCTTTACCTTGAATAATATAACAGCTCCCTCTGGGTTTGAACATTGGGGATAAATGAGGTATAGAGCTCAACAAAACATATAAAGAAGGTATAGAGATGTTACATATTATACATTAAGTTTCTGAGAGGTTGCTCCTTATAGGCTTGCTTATTCCAAAAAAAGAGTGGAACTAAAAACACAGTACCAAAAAGTTGTGAAGCTTTAAAACATGGAGAAAAAACAGAATTCAGTGATTTTCAAACTTCTCTTTCTGTATTTATTTTAATACAGAACAAAAACAAGATGTTAAATGCTCAAACTGATAAACTCTATTGTATTTTCATAAATATAGACTCTGACTTTGACACACAGATAAAAACTCCTATCAAACAAGTTGGGTATCAACTGTAGTTAGCCTAAGAAGATACCATATAGATGTAAGGCCTCAAGGAGTGCCCTGCTGGGTGAGGGTAGGATTAGAGGGCAGTTTAAAGGTGCTGCTGGCATCAGAGCAAGGTGTCACCTGTCAGACATGAGTAGACTAAGTAGATTCATGATGGCACAGCCCTTTTAGTTTAAAACTACAGTACTACCTGGCTTAAAAAAAAGCTCACCCACCATATTTCACCATGTGTTTTCAATCCAATTTCTGTACTATCATCTAAATGTGTCCTACTACAAGTGTGTGTTTTTGTGAGTGTGCCGCACCTGCCTGTGAACATACTCATGAGCATGTGCTTCATCTCTCAGTATGGACTCCTGTCATTTAACTACACAGCGTCTTACTGGAGTACAGCTGGTCTCTGTGGACTGTCTGTCTCAGCTTGTCCCCGACATAATGAGGAAGCTGGGACTGAGCTTTGATGAAACGCTGAGTCACTGCGTTCCAAGCTGCTCGTTAATGAACGAACAGGGATGGCAGGAAGTGCAAGAAATAGAAGGTGGTCCCGTTTTTTTTGTTGTGTTGACAAACTGTTAATTTCCCTTTAGTTCTCTCTGACTTCCTGCTCCCTCCTCGTTCTCGCCTTACTTCATCAGCACACACATACACACACTCATCAGCAGCAGCGTTGCCAACTTGATGACTTTCTCAGTAGATTTAGTGACTTTTCAGACCCTCTTAGCAACTTTATTTCTAAAGAGTGACATGAATTTAGTGACTCCCTCAGACCATCAGGGGAAAAGGTGAAAAATATATTCAAATAAATTCTGCTGTAATTCATTCTTATGCATGCTGCTCACAGAAATGCTGCTCACAGCTCCTCTGCCAACAGCTTTGGGGTCCTTCCCTCTTCTCTCTTGTTCCATGTGCAGGCAATCAGTAGGTGTGGCATATGGGGTAGACGGGGACGTCACTTCACGCAAGAATGGGAGTTCAGTTTTATTGAGTCTCTATTGTTACACTGGCAATAAAGCCAATTAAAAATGTTTTGTTAAAGATTTTTTTATGGCATTTAATTCAGCAAAGTTGAGCTTTCATTAATGTCAGAGCATATTGTCATCAATCAGGATTTCTCCTTCTTTTTTTACCTCTCTCTCACTTTATCTCTCTGAATCTTTAGATTTGCATGTTCCAGTAGCTTGTAAATATAAAAATAGTTTGTTTTCATTTCTCTCTCACTCTTTCTCTCTGGATCTCTGAGCTTTCATACAGTACAGCTTGTAGGTAAATATGTAAATAATTCACTTCAAAGCATTCCTACAGCATGTAAATATTTAAAAAGTTTATGTAGTCTTCTCCCTCCCTTTGTATATGTCTTTTTAAAAAAAACACTTTCACTTTATATCCACCATATCCCTGTAGCAAGGTTTTTGTTATTTGGCTTAAAATTTCTCTGAGGTGATCTAGTCTTAAAGTTGCATCAGAAACAACCATTGGTTTATGCAAATGAATGGCATCATCACTACTCATTTTGAGGCTACAGCTGTTGCCATTTTTGTTTTGAACAGTAACCATAGTTACAGGTAATCTTTTTGTCTATCACTAGGCATGTTTACTGGTTGGCACACACAGTCCATATCATCCTGCCCAGCAAAAGTGCAACAACAGACTGACTCTTAGTAAATCCTCAGATCATTTCAAAACTCAGAATGGCTCGCTCTCCGTTACTCATGCTCATCCAGCATTAACAGCAGTGTTACAGCAGCTACCTGCTCTCTCCACTGCAGAGCAGCGAATCACACAGAAGCTTAAATGGAGAAGCTTTAAATAGTTGACTGACGATATCCTGAAACTGACCAGAAGCTTTCTCTGTCCATCTAATAGCAACATGAAAGTCAACCAACTGTAAGCAACATCGATGTTGTCAAGTTTAAAGTTCTTTAGCCGCTTTTGGAAACACTCCTTGCCATTTGAGACACAGCCTCTTGCGCTTATGCGCTGAGAATTTTGATATCCCATGTTCAAACATTAGTTGAGTAAAAGTGACATGTTCAAACATGTAATTTTTCATGTCAGTATCAGACCTGAACTTCAAACTTGACTTGCGTCTTGCCTCTAAAGACCCTGACCCATTGTTTCCCTTGTTACCGAGTCACAAAACTAAGCAATTGTTCTCGCGATGGAAAATTTTGGAAACCAGTGAGCCATTAACAGACAAATATTACACCAGTCTATCTGAAAATGAATGGGAGGAAGTGTTTTGGATTCAAAACTAAAGGAAGAATACAAAAATAAAGTCAATTGCTTCCTCTTGTTAATACAACTGCCTTACAGTATTGTTACATATCAGCAGATCTGAAATTCCCTGTTAGCTTGTCATTCAAGAGTCAACACGGCATCACAAGTTAACTAAACAGTGTCATTAAGATTTAGTTAGGCATTAGGGTTGTGTTGCTTTCTTTTGAAATAATTAGAACAATGTATGTGTTAGTTGCTTTCCAGGGTCTCAGTATTGAATGCACATAGTCTGCCTATGGTAGTGTTATTTTTTTACTGTCAGATGTTAGTATTTGACTCAAATGTTTGTGATTTTAACTCAAGTCAGTTTAAATGTTCAAGTAGTGAAATATTTAGAAAGCCAAGTTTTTAGTGCAGGTCTCAGTCTTTCATTTACGTGACAAGTCAAGGCCAAGGTCTTGAGTCTGGATCTGGAGCTGTATTACACTGAGGCCCCTCTGTTTATCTGTCATGAAAAATCATAGTCAATGTACATAGACAAAAAAGGAGTTTTGTTTTTATCGTAGTTTTTTTTTCCTTTGGTTTAAAAACAGACATATCTTCAAAGGCTGACTATTGTCTTACACAACCTCAAATTCACACCACACTGTAAATGGTTAACAGCAAAAACAACAGGCCTCATGCTCGTATACGTGTGCATGCGCTGTATCAACCTATAGCCAGGCAGCAGACATCCCACGCCTTGTCCTCTGTGGCATGTTCCTTGGTGGAGCCCTGCCAACACCGACAGCAGTGGAAACTGCTCTGTGCTATTTATGGCCAGACTGAGCCCGGCCTGGCCCAGCTCAGCTCAGCCCAACCCCGCAAAGACATCTCCATCACTGCTGCAGCGAAAACTGATGCCCCGTTGATGCCGTTCAGATAATATAAACTGTTGCAGGGCGACCCGGTTAGGTCTTGTTCACAATGTCTGTGTCATATTAAGCAAAGAAATGACACTGAGGTTCTGACCCTGAAATACATCAAGCTCTTTGCTGTTGTGTGGCTAGTTTCATGGGTAAAAGTGCAAATGAAAGCTTTTGTATGGTTTTCTTTTCTGCTGTGGTCCTGACTTAAGAGGCAGCGCAGTCTTTGTCAGCACTATTCTGTCAGGTTTACAATCAGAATGTATTGTGAGGTTTGCAGAAAGCGACATTAATTTTCACATGCATTTTCATGAAGGGATGGGCTTTATGGCTGTTGTGTGCTCAGCTCATTTGTCAAAACAGCCACTGCATACATTACTGCTACGTTTTTTTTATGACACAAACAGCCTGCAGAATGCGTGTTTCCAAGGCTGTTTGCTCATGGTGGCATGTCTTTTCATGATAGACGTAGGGTCTTCAGTCGCAGTTAACCATTGTTTCTGACCCCCCCCCCCCCAAAAAAAAGGTGCCACTCTGAACATGCGACCAGCTCCGTTACCTATGGAGGAGATGGAGTGGAGGCAAACCCCACCACCAATCACCACTGCCCCAGGAACCTTCAGGCTGCGTAGAGGAAGTCGCTTCACTTGGAGAAAAGAGTGTCTGGCCGTGATGGAGAGGTGAGCGGGAGGGAAGAGGGAAGAAAAGCTTTAGACCTAAGATTATAAATAGCAGTTTTTTCATAACTTGTCGGTTATTTCCACATGGATTTAAGGAAACATTTCAACCTGTCCAAAAAATGGCTTTGGCTCTTGTCGTAGACTCTCAGTATTGGCTTATTTGTAACTCACACATAACAAACAGCAGTAACTCTGCTTTGTTGACATTGTCCTTGTGTAGTGAAATTAAATTAATCAGTGTGACTCTTCTGCTATTTATAGCTACTTCAACGACAACCAGTATCCTGATGAGGCCAAACGGGAGGAGATAGCAAACGCCTGCAATGCTGTTATTCAGAAACCAGGTAAACCACAGACATCAGCAAAGTGTGTAATTCACTGTGAGAATATTGTAACATTACATTGCACATTGCCTTTATGTGCATACTGTAATCCATGTCTGAATGCTCTGGAAAGAATAGAACAGGGGTTATAAATACTGTATTTATTTTGTTTTTGGACTTTGTCTAAGTTTTGTAAACCAAACATCTGTGTCTCATCTGCTGAGTGATTTGCTCCTTATAATGTGATGAGTTGGGGTTATTTCTTTTCATCAGATATTTAAGAACCTTCAGTTATGACTGTTTATAAAAAGCACAAATAAGAGCAGAATGTACAGCTTGAAGGAGCAGATATATAACAAAAATAGGCCCAGAATTAGATAAAGAGATTAGAACAGGCTGGAAAAAAGTAATTCAAGCAAATCATTATCATTGTGACTGTGGAAGAGATTTGTGCTGAGAATGTAAGTTATACAAGATGCACTGGGTTATCAGACTTCCATGTGATTTGTTTCAGGGAAGAAGCTGTCTGATCTGGAGAGGGTTACCTCCCTGAAAGTTTACAACTGGTTCGCCAACCGTCGCAAGGAGATCAAGAGACGGGCTAACATTGGTAATGTGGCTGTAGGGAGGAACCACAAAAGTCCACTGACACTTTTGATTGCAGTGCACTTCACATTTAATTACATCCCTTTATGTTAAAAGGACTTTTTGATATTTAGTTACAGCGATTCTAACATTTTTCTTATGCATTGAATGGCTTACCATTCATTTGTTCCATCACTATAATTAGGTGGATGATTGTTAATCAATCACCTGACATCTGTAATGACCTCTGGTGAAGTACCCCATTACTGCTGTAACACTTAAATGTTGCTTTGCATTAACCTAGATGCCAATTTGACCTGCAAAATAGAAGCTCCATTACTTAAGTGCCAAAGGACTCAGTTTAGAAAACTGAAGCTGAGGTGATTAAGTATCATTTGGCCAAAGTCTGTGTTAATGTGTGGTAATCTACAGCACTGGTTCTCGGCCATTTTTGTGCAATGTTCTCCAATAGCCCAGTCAGGAGTGCTCAAGTACCACTTCATCAGCACCATCCACAAGTTAAAATGTGTTTACTTGATTTTTCAAATGCAAATGTTCTTTTATCTCTGATAAACAGGGAAAAGATACAATTCTTACAATATGTTTTCTGTCTGTGTTAGTTATGTCAGTATGCATTCTTACCCCCTGGATAAATGGTTGGAACATGATCATTCTACTTCCTTTTTAAACAGTTTTTCATTACTTTAAGCTTTTTCACCCATTTATCCATTACATTTTTTTACAGTATTTTAATTATTTAGGCATTTCATTTAGCTGACCTTAGTCATCGTTTATATTTTACTCTTACCTAATTGTTTACACTTCTTGCAACACATAACAGAACACAGCTTGCTTATTGCGTCCATATACACTCATCATTAGCTAAGTATGTATGTTTAATCAAGTGCAATCTAAAACAACAGTTCTGGCGTAAAGTCTACTTAAATGATGTCTTAGTTTTATGTTAGTTACGGAGGTGATAATTAAGTAAGTATATATGTTTTAATATAGAGGTCACAGTTATTGTTGGTATTGCACTGGCTTGCATTACATTGAGTGTTTTTCCTAATAATCCTTCCCCTTCATATGTAAATTAGAAGAGGAGGAACACCTCTATTTCTAATGTAGTCAAAAAGACCTCACTAACAAACATAGAACTGAATATAGTGTCACCAAAACTCAAACATAGACTTTTTAAATGTAGAATTTATGGAACAATCATTGTTTTAACTTCCCAGTTGTAATTACCAAAAAAGTAGCCCAAATTAAATTTTGAATCAAATTCGTTGCTATTAATTTTTTTTTTTAATTTCAAAGTTTTCCAGCTACACTATAATCTTTCCATGTACCTGTGGTTTGGAATCACTAAGCTCTATAGTAATTAGGGATTTTATTAGTGATCAACTTTAATCACCAGGGATTTTATTAGTGATCAGTTTTAAGTCTAATAATCCATCCTCTTCCTCCAAGAAGCCACAATCCTGGAGAGTCATGTGATAGACGTCCAGAGTCCAGGAGGACACTCCAACAGCGATGACATCGATGGAAACGACTTCTCAGAGCAGGTAGAGAGACATTAAGGATCCAAAGACACTTAAAAACTAGAACTGTGTTACAGACATGACTGTAACACAGAGAGAGAGAGGACATGTCCCCTTGTGTTACTGCCTCATGTCTTCATTTTGTGTTGTTCTGATTTAAAAAATCATTTATATTTCATTCTCTTTGTTGTTATTGGTCCTCTTGCCAACCATTTCCATCCATCTGTTGGGAAAAGGCTGTTCTTGGACAGATCTCAGTATTCGGATCATTAGTCAAATATTATGCATCTGACATGTCTTTCATTCTAACTAAACAATACATCAGTTAACTTTACTAATGAGTTTCAAAGCTGTGTTAAAAATGAAAATAAGCAGCTTTTGGTGTTTTTCTGGAGTTAAATTCTTTGGCCTCACTGGCTCATTACTGTTCACAAATTCATAAACAAAGAGCATTTCAACTGCTGCTTTCTTCCAGATGAACTCTAAATTTATCTGACCCCAAATATAGAAATCACATAAAGTTTCTTTTTTATGAAAAATGGCTACTCGACAGCTGTTGCTTAAGGCACATTTATTAACAAAAGCTTGCTCTCTTCTTCCTTTTTGTAACCAGTGGAAACTAAAGCTGGAGCAAAGAGCTGGAGCATTTGTATATTTTTAGAATTCCACAAAAATAACTTAAACCCTCATGACCTTTATTGCTTAACATGCAAACCCCCCTGTCAAATCAAGTCCACTGAAAGTGTCAACAACCAGTCAGAGCAGACCATTCCAGCTAATGAATGATGAACACAGAATGTGTGTATTTAATCTGTGAAGCAGCGTTTTTTCAGACTGAACTGGATGTGTAAAAAAATTCAAAGTATTCTGTATGCTTAGCATGACTTCTCTGATTCAACTTGAGCTTAATCTTTTTAAATCACACCTAGCTAAACGGCTAGTTTTATCTCCTCCAGGCCTGTGACCTGCCCTACTTTGACAAGAGACCTCTCAGCCGACCTTTTGGCCTTTACCGATTGGAACCCACCTCACCAACACAGGTACATCCACTCACACAAACATGCTAGTATGTTTACCTGGACGCTGCGTATTCTTGTTCAGACATATGCAATCCGGTTTTCTTTCACCTGCGTCGTGTTTTCTCAGTTTTTGCTACCATGGCAATCTGTTCTGATCAGCCTTTCATCAGATAGGTCTTCATGCCTGTGGTTGCAGGCAGCACTGCTCGACAGTACATTCCAAAAGAGGCCAAGGAAAACAGTCATAGGACAGAGGTTTAACTGAGGTCCATTCTTCACAATCATGCTCTGATTGCATCTCTTTATAGTAGCAGTCACTGAGCAGTAATCAGACTGCTTGTCTCAGAAAAGCAATGGTTAGATTGTTGTCATCATCATTGGACATGGTCAAAATTACAGCACACTGTCAAATTCGATGTGTACACTTTTGCTCTTATGCTGTTTGTTCTGGAAAAGCTAAAGAAAACAGTTCTACTGTTTTCTACAGCCGTATACACACCACTTTACCATGTAGAATAACTGAAGCTTGAAAGGGTTACCATTGACAGTTGCGGCTGCTAAGCTGTAATTTGTCTTTTCCTCAAAACTAGAATTTCTTTTGTTCCCTTTTTTCCACACGTTCTCACTGCGTGCTGTGTCTTCTCTGTCCCTCTGTCTCAGGATGACAGCGCAGCACACAGCGAACACCAGGACCCCATCTCTATGGCTGTTGAAATGGCTGCAGTCAACCACACTATCCTGGCTCTGTCTAGAACCGGAGGGGTCCCAAACGACATCAAGACGGAGTCCCTGGAGGACGAATGAACCGTACATGAACTGGGATGGAGGTAGAGGTCGATGGGGGAAAGAGAAGGAGTATCAGAAAAAGTGGAAACCGTGGGCAAAAAAAAAAAACAAGAGACCAAAATAATGCTACTTAGTAAACGTGAATCTGTCCCTCAGCCAGCCCCCTGCCAACTATTCCTTCTCTCCCAGCTCCCCTCCTCCCGCAAAGTCCTGTAAACAGTAATTACCCCCCACCTCATTCCCCTCGCTCTACCCAATATATTGACACAGCTGGCGGAAATGGGTCACTATACGTCCTCTGATTTCTGTGAAAATGTTCAATGGAAAGAAGAAACGGGGGACTTTTAACCCCCACCCCTAACAGTGATCCTCGTCTTGGATTGTGTCTCCAAGGAATTCCCTTCTCTCTCCTGACTACACTCTCTCCTCACAGGATACCTCTTCTCTTTCCTCTCCTCTTCCTCACTCCCCCTTTCCTCCCCCCTCTCCAGCCTGGTGTTCTGAGCAGATCCTCAGTCTATCTCACCTCCGCGTCAACCTCAGAAAAATAACGTGTACTGTATATATAATATATATGGTTCTTATGGTTCTCAGTCACACTTAGCTCATGGTGTGCTATCTACCTACCTACCTACCTACCGACCGACAAACCCCTCAGAATTCAACCTCTTCATTGTGCAATTCATTGGACGAGCAGCCTCCAGCCGTTGTCTGGGGAAAGATGGATGATGAGAGTTTGCTTCTCTCCCTCTCTGGCACCGAGGTGGTAAGATAGTCCATGGGCAGATGGAACTGTCCAGTCACTGTCTTCTACCCTCTTTGTCAGCTGAGTTGCTTTTTGTTTTCCTACAGTAGAGCTGCTGTTGGAAGAAAACTCACAAATATTCAGCTAAAAAAGAAGTAGCCTTAATTTCATACGGACGACACCTTTACTTTTTGCAGTATACAGCAGGTTTTTAACTTTTTTCTCTTTTTGTTCTCTTTAAAAAAGAAGAACTAGAAATGTTTAAATAAGGTCAAGTCCAACAGCGGCAGTGTTTTAGTTCTTTTACCTGCGTTTCCCTGTTTTTTAGCCAAAATGGAGACTGGATCTACAATCATTTTGCCTTGATATTTAGCTTCCCAGTGCCACTATAGTTAAGTACTCGAGGCTATGAGAATCAGTTTAGGGTCAATGTGATAATCAAGCAAACTTAAGCTATCTAACAAGTGAAATCGTGCTTTTTTTTTTTTTTTAAACGTCATCCATACCAAAGGAAAAGATGCTTGGAGCAAAAAGCTAAGAGGCTAAG
Organism: Acanthurus nigricauda; assembly: GCA_029814725.1. Taxonomy (NCBI): domain Eukaryota; kingdom Metazoa; phylum Chordata; class Actinopteri; order Acanthuriformes; family Acanthuridae; genus Acanthurus; species Acanthurus nigricauda. The sequence goes on from JAPZDW010000010.1 coordinate 3,012,182, forward strand.
TCAAGACTGATGTGAAAACGGTGTTAGTATTCATCCAAAGTGATTTCTACTAACTCCTTTGGCATACACGCTTAGTGAAGCTTTTTTGAGCCAGTGTGACGTCGTATGTGGGCGTGACACTATAGCAGGCCTGTGTCTGTAAAGATGGGTTTTAGCACCCAGATATATAATGATAAAATACCCCTCAGCTATTTACTACTTGTTCTGTGATGCTGCCTCTTTATAATAGCCCGAAGAATGTGCTTTCAGAAGATTTTCTAATATCAGTGGTATCAAATTAGACTAAATTCACTCTGGAAATGGTTTAAAGTATCAGAACTTCTGAGGCAGTTTTTATTTATACTTCATCTATATAGCCTCAAAGGTAAGAGCACCATTTTGAAGAGAATCAAAGACATTTAAAACTGTCATATTGAAAATAATTTTCCACTTTTTTTCGCCCTTGGAGGAAATTTTCCAAAACCATCTTTGACTGATGATCATCATAATGTCATAAGCTGCCATATAAGCTGTGGTCCTCAAAGGTAAAGATGTTTCTGGGTTAGGGTCACTAATTGTCAAGTATTAGTGTCCTTTCAGTCTTAGACAGATATCTTCAAATTTGGTCTTAGGTTAAAAGTTACAGTAACGGTTTGAAGGATGGATTGATGCTTCTCTCATGTCCATGTGTAAATATGAAACTAGAGCCAGGAGATAAATAGCTGATCACAAAGATATGAGCAGAAAGAAATGGCTAGTGTGACTCTGTATAAAAGTAAAGTACAAAAAAAAGTCGACCAACATCTTTGAAGCTCACTAATGAACCCGTTATATTTCATTTTCTTTAAAGCCATACAGAAAATAAAGTCGGAAAACTAAAACTTACAAGTAAACAGATGGTCAAGTGCTAAAGCTATTTTTGGCACAGTGACTTCCTGTGCACTTTTTATATTTCAACAGGAAATATAACATGTTAATTAGTGATGTTTAAGGTGCAATAAAAAGATGCTAGCTGTTTCTCTTGCTTCCAGTCCCGATGATAAGGGATGCTAACTGTGTCCTTGCTTTAGCTTTACTTAAAGCACATAACGCATAACCAAACTGCTGTTATTTTTGCAGTTTAGTCTTTTTTTAGGTTAAACCTACAAGATTTAAATGATAAATTAACAAGTATTTACCAGTTAGAACCTGGCAAGCTGCCCCCCCCCTTCACCCGGTTCATATTTAGCATACAGACATGAGAGTAGTACCATTCTATTAGTCTAACTCTCAGCAAGAAGGCTAATAATTGAATTTCAAACTATTGTTTTGAAGGTGCTGCTGCCTTAGTGATGGTTTTGGAGAACTTGGAAAATATTCTACAAAGCAGGATTTAAAAAAAAACGTGTTATCCAGAAACTCTGAGACAAAAGTCTCATGTATGTTTCATGTTTTAAACAGTCTGATAAGGACATTAGTGATGTATTAAATAACCTGATGTCTGGATCCTGCTCGTAGAATAGCTCCCAGCCTTGGGCTCTAGTCTAGTAAAGCTCTATTTAAATCTATTGCTTCTGTGTGTACGAAGCTGCAAATACAGTGACTCGATACTGGGACCTGTGTTTCAAAAAGAAAGGGTTGAAACTATAAAAACTATGTATTTATACTCATTTTTTATGGTAATGTATAAAAAAGAATGACATATGTTTTGAAATGAAACATGCTTTTATTGTTAAATTAATTCTGCTTTTTAATTTTCTCCTGACTTATTTTTCTATTATCACTTAAATCTTTTTTTTTTCCTTTTGTGTCATCCCTTATTTGACTGAACAACAGTCTCCCCCTGTTTGTGTCTGAGGTAGTAAGCTATCGGGAAAGATTAATGATGATGCACCTTATTCAAAGGCAGAACGATTTGGATTTTCCTAAAGAGAACAATTTAAAGACTAATACAGAAAATAATCCTCTCAGTCACCATCTTTTGACCCATGGGAACTCTGAGCAATGCCTGTATCTGCAGAGGCCCTGCAGTCTGCCCTTATATTCTTGTTTTGTGTTTTCTGTTGTATCTAGGACATTTCTGTGCATTAACACATGGGCAGTGGGTGTGTAGCCCCCAGCCAGTAACAGCATGCAGAGTAAGTGTGGGGCTCTATAAAAACATGGCAACCAGGTGCCAAATTGTAAGCACACATCCAAAAAATGGCCAGGGAGGAGGTGCCAACTTTGACAAATCCTACTCCTTCTGCCTTTAAGAAAAGAATGGCTCTTGACTAAGCTTAAAATGTAACCTTCCTTCCCTTAAGCCTTTAAAATTGCAAACGTCCAAAATACTTTTATGGAGCTGGTGTGAAAAATCCATGTAGATTCAGCTGCTTCACACACCATATTGTATTAACAAAAGCCTAAGTATGTGCTGTTCTCTTCTTATAGCAACGCCACACCAAATTCCATAGTGAAATCTTCAATTTTAATGTTGACCGTCCTCCCGCAAACACATAAAAAAAGGCCTCAAGAAGTAGTCAAATTTAGAATAACTGCAGTAATATTATTAATGGCTTGGTAATGATGCTGTTCAGGTTTGTATGGAAATACAGTGCCAGGCACCATTTTGCTCCATTTCCATACCACTGGAATTATTGAAAACACAGTAATATTGTGTTTTATAATCTCATATACTTTTAAAAATGGCAGGGTTGGAATCAAGAGGCTGTTTTTTTGGCTACTGACACCAACAACTCTTTCCAAAAACCTAAATTTTAATCTGGGGACAATTATTCCTTTAAGACCCCAGACTGAGAGCTTTAAAAAGGAGTATATTAAAATATTTCAAATTGACTCAGGGCTTTGTTGCCCAGCACAAAGTGTTCGTTGATAAAACTGTTTGAATTAAACAGGTAAAGCCTTTTATTGCATTTGAAGGATTATTTTCGGTGGAGTTTGGTGTGACGTTCTCTCCCCTTACAAAAAATATTTGTTAGACATAGTGAAATAAGTTGTGTGAAAAAGGAAAGGACTACAAAGAGTGCATTTAGATATTATTCTCTCACTATAAGACACTTTTAAATGAATTGCCTTAGAGCTTGAGAGATGCCATGGCCTAATTAGCAAGTACAAGCTTTTATCCAGCAGTATTTTATGTGAGCGTTCAGGCTTGACAGAAATGTTTATGGGTTGGAAGAAAGAACACTCAGATGCTTGAGAAGCAAAGATTCTGTGCTTTTCCAAGAGAAAACTGGAAACAGAATAATCTAAATAACAGACTGAAACCTGAAACAGGCTCTCCCCACCCAGTGTCATGTGTACTCCAGTGGTAGTAATTACTCTGAAGGGGTGTCCTCTCGTGGTGTGTCAGGGTCAACAAGTCTACATGTTCTTCTGTGTCCCCAGTGAAAACACCATCCACTTCATCCCAATATAGATCCAAAACAGAGGACTGAACGCTGTTGTATCAATCTCAAATCTAGTTATGTTCAAATTACTGTATTGCCCATTTCAGAATTTAGTGCCTTTTTTGGACAGTAGACTGTTCTGTAATTAAGATGTAGTATATATACATTTTTTGTACAGTTTCTTTGTTCATTTTTTTAACTTGTGTTTATTTTAGTATGATATATATAATGTACAAGAGAATAAAGCTATATCAATGAGATGTTTTCTGGGTTCCCATATTGTTGGTTACATAGAACACATTGGTTGGTGACAAAAGAATGAAACTTATTTTACAATATAAAAAGTTGATTTGCTTTTTATTACCAACATCATCTCTTCATCTTCAAATAAATAAGCAGTCAAAAAGATCAATTTAAAAGCACAAATAAAAAGTTTCTAAGACCACTGTCATAATTACTATGTAACAAATAACACAATCCCTCAAATATCCTAACCATGTAGAAATCAACAGGATCCCATTCACACACAATAATTCAAAACTTTCTAGTAAAAAAAAAAAAGAAAATTTCATAAAACAACTATGCATTTACTCTCTTAAAAATAAAGTCACTTCCAATCAACAT
>JAPZDW010000010.1:3670115-3681399 GCA_029814725.1 Acanthurus nigricauda
AGAAGCGATGATGTCCGTGTACAGTATTACATGTTTAACAGTGCTGGTATTATTAACTGGTTGCACAGCTGATGGGTCGGATCTGCCAAAGCCTGAGAAAGTCTTCAGTGGACCTCTGCGAAAGGAACAGGAGGTCAATCAGCAGCAGCAGCGGTTCAACACATCAGCCCTAAACACAGCCTTGGCCTTTGAACCTTACCGTGACCTTGCCACCATAACAGCTATTGAGCCTGGGGTCCAGAAGCAGCAGCAACGCAACATCTTGTTCTCACCCTTGGGCCTTGCGTCAGCTCTGGCCCTACTATCCCGAGTGTCCGGGTCCCAGAGTCGGATCCAGGCCCTGGAGGCACTGGGCCTGGCAGCAAATGCTACAGAGAAGAGTATAGAGGACACAATATCTGCTCTTACAGATCTGCAACATAGCCTCACTCTCGAGGAGGGAGGGGGTGGAGGTGGGGATCAAAGGGCAAAGTCTGAGGCTGGAGCTGGAACAGAAGCTGGGAAGGGGCTGGATATTGAAGGGGCTGATACTGGAAACAGATCAGATGTTAATGAGGGATCAGGGGGTAAAACTGGAACTAAAGATGGAGTTCATGCTGGGAGTCAGCTACGAGTGTGGAGCGGCCTTCATATTAAAGGAAAACCTTCACTAGACTATGATAGTTTTTTGTCCAAGCCGCATCACACTGGACCATCTGCCATCAACATCAGCTTTGAGACCTTGAAGAAAGACTTGCAAACCTCTGACAAACTTGAACTTAATAATTATGTGTATTTAAAAGGTAGCTTTTTGTTGCATGGATGATGAAAATTGCAGTTTTGGAACACATTTTAATATTTTTTAACATAATTGGGAACTATTTCTGTACGTAAAGGGTATGAACATCAGAAAAGATCTATCTACTTTGAAGAACACACAAGAAACATATTTTTAATGAAAGCTTAAAGTAAATTAAAATGAATTACAGCTAAATTAGAAAAACTTAAGTCAGTACACTTTCATAATGTGAATTCACACAGCAGCTGCTTTTCATGGGTGTGCAACCTTTATCTTTAACATTTAATTTTCACATTTCATCCATAACCTGTTCCCTTTATTAATGACACATTAATCAGGTCGTCAACCATTTGAGCGGCGCCACACAGTGCCACGGATCTTCCAGCTGAACGCTACAACCAGCGTTGAGGTTGCCATGATGTTCAGGGACGACTCCTCTGAGGTGATTATGCTGTATGACACCAACTGCTCAGTCACGGTGGTGCGTCTGGCACAGTCACACCGCCTGGTCTCACTGCTCCTGCTGCCCAAAGCCGAGCTGCAGCCACTGGAGGAATGCCTGTCCAGCAATCGCATGAGCTTCTGGCTCAGTAACCTAAAGCCTGGGTAGGTGGTCAAAATTATTGGACACGAACAAGGTGCAAATTAAGTGAAACTGCATTTCTCACTTGCATGTTTTCCTCACCACTTGCATGGTCTTTTGGGTCAGCAGCTTCAAGGATGAGTGTATATGAAATTATTTCACTTGTGCATTTTTTTCCCTGTTTGAATTATATCAAGTTCTTGCCAAAGTGAATTCAGAAAAGAAACTTCCACATGGGGTTGGGAGGAGCTGTTTTAAAAACTCTATAATTCTAAAGCTTGAAAAAAAAGGGAAGGGATGCACATTGTTTATATGTTTCTAATTGTATAACCCTGCTTTAAAGATATCTGTCTTTAGCTTAATTTAATGCAGGGGGATGGAGTTTCATTTGCGCAACTTACAGTGTTGAACAGCTTTACATTTAAAAACAATCCCAAGGGCTTGTGTTTTTCTTCAGGTAATAGGTGCGGTGCAAGAAAGAGGAGAGGAGTTCTTTAAATTACATCATTACCCTCTTCACTCTTCTTCTGCAATGTTTTATGGCACCCAGTTGGAGATTTAGTGCCACCAACTGTTTATTTCTATGAACTAACTTTCTGTATTGGCAGTAATAAATACAACCTCTCTGTCAGTCTTACTGTTGTTGCAAAATTTTTGGATACTCTGCATAAATTTGCTGGATGGTAAACTTACTGGTGTCCCTGTTCCACTGCATAGTCACCAAAACACACTCAATTATTTTGAAATTCATCTTTTTTGTCCAATTTTACTTTATATAAAACATTAACTTACTTTTAAAATCAGAGCTGTAAAACACCATTAATTGAATTCCATTCACTTTCTCTGCATTGGATGAAGGTATAAATATCAGAGATAAATATCACAAATTCTGGACAAATAAGCACGACTAGATACTTCAAGGATACAAGTAAGTGAGAAAATATGCTTGCTTGTGTTTTCTGCTGTTGCACTTCTGTGTAATTTGGGGGAAGTGACCCTTAAACAAAGCAAAGGCAAAACGAACTGCAGGGCTGTTTTAACTTTTGGGTTTTGTGTACAATCAAAGTTCAGTAATGAAGAATATGTAGTTTGAACGTGCACATGTGTCCATGAGCATATTTACTCAGTGGTTAGCATGTAAAGTATATGCCCTCTATAAAGTGTATTTGCTTATCTCTGTGCGTACAGTGTGTTGATCTATGCAATGCCAAAGAGCAACACCCTCTCTCTGGTCCCCTGCAGCCACTTGCTTTCTGCTGTTTGCTAGCATGATGAATGATGCTGAGTAGACTCTAAGTCAGCTGTAATAACCGCTCTCTATAGATCAGTGAGTCAAAAGCCTTCACAAGTTGTAACAAGACAACTTTGAGCATATCCATTCACAAACTGACTGTTGTTTTCACAGGCGGGCAGAAATCCTTTTCCCAAAGTTCCAGCTAAGAAAATCCTACAGTTTAAAAAGCCTCCTGAGGAACTCTGGGGTATCGTCCATTTTCTCAGACTCAGCAGACTTCTCAGGAATATCGCCGGAGAAGATGCTGAAACTCATCAAGGTTAAGAGAGAATCTAACTGTTTTTCATTGTCAGAATGGAATGCTATTAAACTACCAGGCATAAGCACTTGGTTAAGACTTTTGAGAGACATATTACACATTAGAAATTCACTTTCGTTGGCTGTATGCAATGGACATGCTGAGCTGTGCTTTTCCTCATCTCTGTCTTTAATGCACACATTCAATCTCAATATTCTTTCTTTATCTTTTCTCTCTCTCACCACTGCTGTTTCTCTGCTGTTACACTCAGGCTCCTCATGAGGTTATGCTGGATGTGGAAGAGACCAACTCAGAAGAAGGGGGGAGACCTGACACCATGCTGGACTTCTCTGTCCCTCCGAGGATTACCTTTGACAGGCCATTCATGCTCATAATCTATGACAATCTCACGGGGCTCGTCGTGCTCATAGGGAGGATTATTGATCCAACGGATGTCTAGACTAGAGTGAACATTACACTCACCTTTTAACCCTTTTTTCTTTTGATATTGATATAAAAATGCATTAACTTGCATTATATAACAGCTTTGGTTGTTATTCTCCCAATAGTGTAGCATTAAAAAAATGCATTTCCATTCGATTTTCCATTCTATTTCTGAAGTTGCAGAATGTGTTTCATTTTTATTTACAATTTTCTAAACATTGTAAAAGGTTTTATTGTTCATTTTTTTCCATTTTCACAAAATGATGAAAAGTCATTTAAATGTCAGCAATGTATCCCTGTGACTGAACCTCTGCTATTCTTGCAAAATACATAAAACACTTTTTTCTGGCTTCACAAAAGCATTTTCTCTTTTTTGTCATTTTATTCACTTTACAACTCATTTCCATGTGTTACATCTCTTTATCGTCTTATGCAATTATCGGAAATGGCTTTGCAAGAACATCTAGGCTTACACGCCAAAACAAAGAATGGAAACACTTATAAAAAAGTACATTTTCACAACCCAGTATATTCTAGTAGCTCATGAAGATTATCTCATTGTTACCTCAGCTTCAGACAGCTTTGTGAAGCTGCTGAGATGATATTTAGCTCATTGAAGACATGATGAATAGAGGATAGTGTGATGAATAGAACAGATCTATCACAAGCAACAGAAAGTCAGCCTATTAATCAGAAAGGGTCCAACTGATTCCTTTAAAACACCAGGTTTGTGAGCTAATAGAAAGAGTGTAGGCTCCTGAGAGATTAGATGCATCATTTTTGTAGCCAACCAGAATTTGTAACTTTGGAACAGACAATCCAACAAGCACGGCCCCTACGTACAATAACTGACCTGGAACCAGATACACACCATGTGCATGGTGCAATGCCATTTCTCACATATAACCTGGCATTATAAAGTAGCAAAGAACAGTGAGGATGTGTACATCCATGAATATTTCACAGCAGAGGTACACACAGATTTCTCTCTTGATTCCAAATACATGTGATATGATAAGTAGAACATTTCAAAACTTAAATTTATTTAAGTAATTGCATTATTAAGTTTTCAATCAAAAATGAAAAGCTAACTCAGTTTATCAATAACATTTGAGCATCATATTAATGTTTATTCAATTATATCCTTAAATATGGAGCACTTGGTAAATTATTTTTCAATAAGAGCACAATAAATATTTATTTTAAGCACTTATCATCTTTCTTATGTTTTAAAACACTAACTGACATCACTACCAGTGATGGTTCACAGGTACATGTGATAAATTAACAGTGCAGGTGCTATAATAGCCACAGCCGTCTGCGGTTGTCGTGTGTAATGACAGCTGTGCTGCTGCTGGTGGAGATCTGATGCAACACAGTCGGTGCTGTTCTTCTCAACCACAGCTTGAATGAGTGTTTGAGCAGTGAAAATGGTTCTGTGTTCCCTCAATGATTTAAACTTGAAAAAAGGACAAGGCATTCACATAGATGAAAAATTGCTGCATAATTCTTCCTCTGTTCCTGCACAGAGGTTTAATTGCAAATCATTACAGTTTTACACATCTGGCTCCAGGTGTGGAGAGGAGACAAAGAAAGGAGTGGTTAAGCTTCTCTCTTCTCCCTCTTTTGTCATTTTTGAAAATGTCTGGCACCGAGCACAGAGTACAGCATTATAAATGGTTTCCAAAACAGATTGGATGAAAAATTGTGGGCTGTTATTTCCATAATAAAAGTTCCTCTGCAGATCTTTTTTAAAGCATGTATTTATGCCGTGACTAGTATTTTGTTCAACATGGTTTTCCCACAATAAAAGAGAGAAAAAAATCTGTGAAACAGAATAAAACCATATTAAAATAGTTTCTGAACATTTATTACCTGAACCACAATAGAAATAAGCATTCTCCTCATTAGCCTTTATGTAGTACAAGTGTTGTGCTGGCTCAAAATGTGCCTGTTTGGAACTGACAGGATACCTCTGGTATCATCAAACCCTTGCTTTCATCCAGCAATAGTCCCCCTGCATCCACATGCATGGACAGTAGATGCTTTGATCAAATTTACATTAGATTGACTCCACAAACACTTCAAAAAACTTGCAACTACACAGATCATAAACCAGTGTCTTACATTTGAGACAAAACAATAACAAGTGTGATCAAAATGTTTTCAGAGTGTTGTTTTGTTTAGAGAGCCTCTAGAAACCCTCTCAAAGTTTCTGTTTGTTAAAAGAGAGTTTTTCATTGTCACCGTCACTGGGGGCGTATGGGTAAATTAACGTCCGGTGTGTAAGATTTAAGTGGGTGTAATGGCAGAATAGTGCAGAGATGCAATTTAATACTCAGAATTACGTACAATCTAGACCTGCTCTGTATGGAAAGTGACTTGAATGGAAAATGCTGAATAATTAATACACTCTACCCTTCACTGTTACTGAGTTCTCACTCGCCTCGTTGTGAGTTATCTTTGTAATGAAACATCTGGTTATGCACTCCAACAGTCCAGCGGTGAGCAAAGAAAGGGAAGAACCAGCTCTTCATGCAGCATCATTCTGACAAACACTTAATGCAGACTCTTAGATATCTGCAGATAAACTGATGGAGGAGCACACAGGTCAACAGACAATTACAAGAGCTATATTTACAATCTACTATCTGTACTATCACTGTAACAACAGATATTACAGAAATTGCAGCTGAGAATTTGATATCCAGAAGTCAACATAGTGAACACTGCTCAACACAGTCTCAGTCTCAACAAGTTTGTATGACTGAATGATGCAACACATTTATGGACAGCTCTGAAATCACAGGAAGGAAGTCAGGTGGGTGTACAAAGTGCAGGACTCCTGTCTTTAATCAACATTTAGGTAAACATTCAATATCAGTGATCACTTTAAAAACACTTTGTTGATGCTGACTGAATGGACCAGAGCTTTATGGCTGAATATCCTCAAAGAAGCCAACAGCTACATGAAAGTAGTTTGGGACAAGAAATAAAATAAAGAAACATTAGACCAGTTAAAATCTGTAATTATGAGTCCAAACTGTGGATTTTTTAGTCTTAACTGCTCTGTCTTTGTGAGACGCAGAGACACTATGTTCTGCAGTGACGCACCATACCATTTGGCCTGTGCTATCATATGTGTTCTCACAGCACAAATGACCCAAAACAAACCTCTAAACTTTGTTAGAGCTATTGAACCAAGAGGGAAAGTGATGGATTGCTGTATCTGGCCGTACCCCCACATTCACCTGATCTAGATCCAAGTTAGATGATTTAAGATGAGTTGGAGCAAAGAGAGAATGAAAAGCATCCAACAGCTGCTCAGTGGGTCCTTCAAAACGTCTGGAAAAGCATTCCAGGTAAAAACCTCTGCTGGTCAAGATAATGCCAAGAAATGCTCAAAGCTAAAATCAAAGCAAGAAGTTGCTACTTTGAAGAATCTAAAAAACAATTTTTGCACTTCTTTACTTATTTTTGCTTACTACCTAATGCATTTGTGGTTATTTATAGTTTTTAAGACTTTAGTGTCAGCTTCAAAGTGGAAAACAAGACAAATAAAGAAAAACACTGACAGAGAGGGTATGTTCAAACTTACAGTAGGTAGGAATCAAATCAGACTTTTATCAGCAGGATTTGAAAAAACTTAATAAGGACCTTATCTTAATGTTACTAATAATAGTGTTTATAATTGTAATTAGAATAATTACAATTATAAACCATTTGGCTTGTGCTACTCTAATTATAATTAGAGTGTGTATACTGTATTTGGGACATGTGCATTGAAATATGTAAGGAATCATTATTTTTTGTGCTATTTTAAGATTTGGTATGAAGTAAAAATCTAATAAGAATTATCAAGTCATTCTGCCATTCTAATCCTATTGTCCTTCATCCTGAGGTCATTATTGCTACTAAGGTGTGTCAACAGAGCGACCAATGACGTTATTATTTAGAATACAAATTATTCATTTAAAAAAAATGTTTAATGAAAAATCAGAATAACTTTCTGCTCTGAAAGGATTTCCTCCATGTTTCTCTGCACACTGAAGAGCCAGTGATTCCTGGTTTATCCCCTTCTCTCTTTAAGCATATAAAGATAAAAATCGACAGTTTGTAATCCAGTATGTTACAAAACAAACACATCTATAACTCACATTTTTAAAACAGCCCATTATCTCACCAGTGGCTCTTTACTCAGGCTGAGTGAGTTGTGTTGCATCATTAAAGAAAGTCCAGCCAAATATCTCAGAACAGGAGACAGGGGCAGGTCCTGGTTAATTTTTTACCCAAATGTTAACTGACTTTTCTGAGCTCCTGTATATAACGGAAAAGTTTCTGACAAACAGTCTGCATCAAAGAGGACATCATAGGTAAGCACAACACTATTGAAATATGCACATGTTTAAAATTTAATTTCAACTTTAGGTGTATTAGACTCTTAATAATTCAAAATCAGTTGTAAAAGTTAAGCTTATGAACACATGGTTGTATAATGTGTTATGATCTGGAAATGTAGATCTGTATAGAAGCTAAACCATATCAGTGCATTTTGCTGTATTTAAATAAATTGAGCACTTAGCTAGTGACCAGTTGTCATACTGTTAAAAAAAATAAGCTCAAACTGACAATTTTATTGTCTAATACTACCATGATCCACTGTGGTTGAGCCCTCTCTGGTTTCCCTGGACAGGCTGTAAAGATGCGAGGGATCTTTGCTAAGTGTGCAATCACAGCACTGCTGCTGGCTGCAGCCTGGGCAGACCACCATGGACACGATCACGGCTCCGACCACAGCCATGACGGAGAACAAAACTACCACCTACTGTCCCCTCCCAATGCTGACTTTGCCTTTGCCCTCTACAAAAACCTAAATGCCAAGACTGCTGCTGGGCAGAACATCTTCTACTCACCCCTGGGTATCTCCACTGCCCTGTCCATGCTGTCTGCGGGGGCTGCTGGTGAAACCCACAGTCAGCTGTTGTCCAGCTTGGGCTACGGCGCTCTCAGTCAGGAGCAGATCAATGAAGCCTACAAGCATCTTTTCCACATGCTCAGCCACAGCCAGCAGAATCAGCAGCTGGACGTCGGCAATGCAGCGGCCATTCGCTCTGGCTTCAACCCTCTGGAGAAGTTTGTGAAAGATATACAGAATCACTACTCTGGTGAGATCTTCAACGTAGACTTTACCAAACCTGCTGAAGCTGCGGCTGAGATCAACCGATTCATTGCAGGAAAAACACAGAACAAGATCAAGGACCAGGTGAAGGATTTGGACCCTGAAACGGCAATGGTGCTGATCAACTACGTCTACTTCAGAGGTAGGACATGCATGCACACAGATAGCACGCTGCCGTGACAAACAGACTGAGACACACCATTAATACATTGCTTTTATTTTTCCTTCCCCTGCATACAGGACAGTGGGAGAGACACTTTGATGGTAATCAAACATACAAGACAGACTTTCATGTAGATGAAAACACAAGGGTTCAGGTTGATATGATGAAGAGGACAGGTCGCTACGACTTCTATCAGGATGCCGACAACCACACCACTGTCATCATGTTGCCCTACAAGGGAAACACGTCCATGATGGTCGTCTTACCCGATGAAGGCAAAATGCAGGAGGTGGAGGGCTACATTAACAAAGACTACATCAGGCACTGGCATGACTCGCTCTACAGGACGTAAGACATGAATCTGTTTTTGAAAACCTCTGGAAAAATGCTGATTCAGGAGTATTTGAATTGATCCAAGTGCAGCTTATGTTGAACAAAAATGCTGCAAATCAACGGTATGTTTTTTGATCTTGACACTGGTGACATTTTTTTTCCTATCTCAGTTCTGTTACTGTATCCCTGCCAAAGTTCTCCATCTCTGCTGATGCCTCTCTGGACACTAAACTGAAAGAAATGGGTATAACTGAAGCTTTTGGTGACAATGCTGATTTCTCTGGCATATCTGATGAGATCAAGCTCAAAGTCTCAAAGGTAGGAGGGGAACACATGCCTCAACACTTGTAATGTAATCTGAAATTCTCAAAAGAATATGCCGTTTCTTGAAAAATTTGCATGACGATGTATTAATGTGTTCATAAATGCATGAGACAGAGTAGATGTTGCAGGGGTCCTTTGCTAGCTTAGACCTTCTACAGTTTCCTGCCATCTTACTTTAATTTAACACTAAGTTTTTCTTCTCAATTTCTCCTCAGGTGTCTCACAAGGCTGTCCTAAGTGTGGATGAAAAAGGAACAGAGGCAGCAGCCGCCACCACCATTGAGGTCATGCCCATAAGTATGCCAACCACCATGACAATGGACAGACCCTTCCTAGTCTTCATCCTGGAGCACTCGACCAGGAGCATCCTCTTCATGGGAAAGATCAACAACCCCACAGCCTAGATAGATCGATAAATAAATGTTACATGTGTTACATTTTCACACTGTGGTAAGTTTTAGTGCCTTCAGGACATCAGTTTGTTATTACCTCAGTGTGTGAGAACCCTGCAGAGATGTCCCATGATGTTAAGAACAATAATAAACAGAGGGTAGTTTGACGAAAATGACAACAGTTCCATCATCAGATAACAGAAATGTCAGTCTATTAATCTGCTTGCAGTCTGTCAACATGACACATTTATTACCATGTGTCATCTGAACCTGGCTGGGTATCTCAATGCTAAATACATCTTTATGTATAGTATATCCAGCTGACTGTTGTCTATGATACAAACATGTAGATTTATCACTTGAAACATCTGCTGATATATTGAGCCAATGTTTTATTGTGTCGTTACTGTCTGAACATTGTTCAATATGACGTTAAATAAAGACTTGTCTTGAACATCTGGCATTCTATGTTATTAAAATCTCTCTGTCTAGTGTCTGTAGCATTTACAGATCAAATTATACGGACTGGAGCGCCTTTTTTTCAATACCAATCAATGCTAAATTATAAAAAGTAGGACCATGTTGTTTTTTTAGGTGGTAGTTAGTTGCAATATTAGTTTTGAATAAGTCTCCTTCAAATTTCCTGAAACCCCACTGATATTTGGTTTATTATTTAATTTCTGTAAATGTGTGATGTTATTGAAAGCTCATACTCATTTAATGCAGCTCCCCTGCCATGCAGCGATGCTTCACCAGTGATGTGTTGAGTGATCTGTGTTGCATCAGTAAAGCTAGCCTTGCCAGAAATCCTTTGGCACAGGACAGAAATAAGGCTGGTCTTTGTGAACATTTACTAGAACTGTCAGCTAAGTCTCTTGGATCAGTTGTATTGGATGGTGAAGTTTCTGCTAAACGCAGAAGAGGACATCAGTGATAAACGTTGCTCTCAAGTAAAATATGCTGACTGCTTTATATAGGTTTTTTTTAGGATGTAAATGTCATAAGTAGAAATGAAGCCTTCACTTGGTGGGTATATCAATGTAGATGGAATGAAAACGTGATGCTGTTTAGAGGAAATATATTATGAGAACATTCATTTTAAAGGTATTAAGCCATTAACTACTGTCAGCTTTAATCTTTGAACTCATTACATAAGAAATATCATCAATCACAACATGTCATTAAAGGAGATGTTGCTTGTTATTGTGTTTTTTTTGCACAAACTTGTTTATTATGAAATACTGCTAATTGTATGATTTACAACACTGATTAATACATATACAAAACAGAAAGAGGTAAGTTGCCTGAGTTTTCAACAAATGGCCTGGAAACAGGAGAACAATGAGAGGATTTCAGGTGACAGCCTGGGGATTAGGGTAGAGCAAGAGCAGGAGACATCAGAGGAACAAGTCAAAAAGGGCTGAACAGGGCTGCAGGGTGACCAGGAGGCGGGGCCTGCAGGGTGAAATGGGTTGAAGGAGTGTAACAAGTGTGGATGATGACCAGGAAGCAGGACAGGTGGATTAAACAGAAGAATGAATCAGGAGGTAAGAGAT
>JAPZDW010000010.1:4198587-4209197 GCA_029814725.1 Acanthurus nigricauda
CGCATCTGGGCCAGAAAGCTTCCCCGCATGCCTCCTCGTCCATCCTCTGAGCCATGTCTCGTCTTTATAATGCTGCCCTGCGCTCTATCCTGGAAAAGCAATTAGGCAGAACACACGGCTGGTAAACTACTACTCACCAGCAGCCAGTTCACCAGCTGCGGCGGATTCACAGCAGTGTGTGTATCACAGGAGGCCTGAAAAGACCATTATCTTGGCGGTTGGAAAGAGAGATTTGGCGGAGGGAAAGTTTGGGGGATTTCAGAAGAGAGAGAAGCAGCCTCTTAGTAACAGTGCTACTGGAGGTCAGCAGTAGTCCGCCACCTCTGCAAAACTGCACTTTTGACATACAGTAGTTTAGGGTTTACGCAACATTTAAGCTTAATTTTCATTTCTTGAAACCACTTCTCTAAATAAAGCAACATTCCACCATTTATGTGCTTTTTTATTTTGAAATGCACAAATCCCCTTTTGTCAAACTAACTCCAAACTCAGCTAAGAGATGTGAGACGTGAATGAGTAAGCATGCAAGTCTGAGTGGTTTGTTGTTAATTTTGGAAGTCAGCATGTCCTCCTGAGCAGGCAACAATCCCAACCACTAATAATGATTCATAAACTGAAATAGCTCTCACACACAAACAAGAGCCATCTTTGCCACTGTTCATCTTGCACACACTTGTTGTTTACCCCTTCACAAGGAGACGTGCACCTGAGTCAGTCAGACTTGTTTACGCTCATGTGGGGACAACAGGCGCTCCACCTAGGTCACATGCTTGCCCACTGTGCGCATGTGCAAACACACACTGGTGGGAAATTCCCAGCAAAAATTCCACTCTAGCAGTCCTCTGTGAGCACATTCCTGTGTTTTTCATAACATCTCGCTGCTGAAATGAAAGTCGAATTTACAGTTGTGGGGCAGTTTTGAAGATCCAGTTTACCCTCAAGCTAGCAATAAATCTTCCGAGACTAAGGATATTGCATGTAAGCTTATATCCCTGCTAGATTTCCTGCATGCAGTTCGCTTTGGGAATGTGGGGGAGCAAGAAAGAACAGGCAGAACAGACAGGAGGAGGAGGAAGACACCAAGGGTTTTAAAAAAGAAGTCATTCTTTTAATACTAAAATGTTCAGCACAGTAAGATATTGCACGTTAATTAATCACACTCCATCTCTAAATAAAGTCAGAATGCAAAATAGCATCGTGACTAAGTATCGGTCATATCAGTTGCTTAATATTTGGGAAAAGTTTTCTCATTCCAAATTCCCCTCACATTCCCTGAAGTGAATGTAGTTATTTATTTCTACTCCTCTTTGATTATCTAACATACCAAAAAAGATTGATGAGAGCATGTTTTCCATTTATGGACAATGTGGATACTCAATTAATGAATACATAAGTGTTTTAAAAGAGGGGGATTTTCATAGGCGTACAGTAGTGTGCAGAAAATGAGTCATACTTTTTGGTGTTTTGGATCAGTCCTAGTCCGCAGTGCGGCACAAGCGTGTCTATCAAGCCATGGTTTTCATCCAGACTTGCTCAATATTTTGTAATACAACAGTTTTATTGTTCTTGTTGGTCTTTCACATATTGGTTTGATGTATCTCTTTCATCATCATGTATGTAATGGTCCAAAGCACAGTTGGTTTGGCCACTGCTGAATGGTACAGATGGCGTTGCTGCAATGTAGCAGGGTGTTTCCTCTCTTCTTAAGCCATCAGGAGATTACTGACTGCACTCTGTTATTACAGAGGCCACCAAGAACTACTCCTCCAAAATTGTTCTAAAGATGGGTTTTCCAGATTTTGCATCAGCCATCTCCCTGTACCTGAAAAAATCTTTTTAGTTTCCAGTTTTAGGATATTAATTTAATTAGTCTTTGTTAGCCAGACACCCACTGCTTCACAGTTTGCCCGGGATTATCCTAGTTTCAGACTGGGTGCCATGGCAATACAATAAATTTTACAGGTTTTCAACATTAGCTCCCATATTGTCCCAGTTTTCACCACAATTCAAATACACATCAGACATAATACTCTTTTTTAGTTTTCTATAAAGTTCTGTCCCACTCATTATTACCTAATTTAATATAAAATATTCATAGTTCACCAGACATCTGAATTTGAAACTCTATGCATCAAAAAATCAGTGGGTCACTGGCTGTTGTCAGCTTATGGGTGACAGGCAGGCAGGCAGGCAGAAGAGCATTACACTTACCTCAATTTATCTGAATGACTCATAAAAATTTAAGTCACATTATTTCTTCACATTTAGTCAGATGTTCTGACTTCCTTCTCAATCTCTGACTGGTGTTGCCATAGAATTAGCAACAGGCAACAAAATGAATGTGATTATGGAAACATAGGAAACGTTAGGAATAATGCAAGTACACAACTTAGCAAAATATGCAATAAAAAAGTTCAAAGGCTGTTCCTGTTGTGCACTGATGGAGCGCTGCACAGTAATGTGTGTGTGTGTGGCAGGTGTAAGCAAAAGCTTTTGTAAAATAAGTACATGATACATCATTTTGTCATCATCACCAGCACCTGATTTACAGGCATTTTTGTGACCACTAGTACATGCACATGTACAATTCCACCATGGATCCATCTCCCATCACCACTGATGATCCTTGCCATGAAGATTGGGTCATCACGGGCCGACAGAGATCTGACACAGTACTGCAAATACACACATTCCAGTGGTCTCAAAATTGTGTGTAAATCAGGCTTGAATGGTGATCTAGTGCCTTTTGATTACTTGGTCACGTTTATTCCTTGCCTATGTTACATCCTTATGGCTGAGCAGTGCTCAGTTTCAGAACTTTTTCAGTGTTTTCTCTTGTAACAAAGAGAGTCATTTTTAGAAATTTCAGGGTAGAAATGTTACATGTTATACATTTAAATGGTTTGTATCCTTGCTTGTAGCATCTATGTACCAACTATGTATGTACAGACTCTAACCCCCTATAATCCACTGAACACATGTGGACAGAATAATCTTTTTATACTTTGAAAAAAGATCAACTTAATCAAGTTTGCAGGATTACTATAGAAAAAGGTTTTGTGAGTGAGACGCTGATGCAGAAGATAAACTAAAAAATATATAGCAAATAAATTGGTTGATTTTTAGATGTTCTTAGCTTTGTTGAGTATGTTTGCTTTCTGGTTGGAGGTTACTGTAGTTAATGATGGCTTGCAAGCCTGAGGGCAAGGAATAAAGTTGCACTTGCTGTCAACGCATGAGTAAAACCCTGCATGTCTGCTACAGTATCAAATGATGGGCATTAAAGGTATACATAATGAGATAGCTCAGCATGAGGCATAATTGACTAGGAGATGATACAGTGAGCAGGGCATGAGGCACGGCTGACAAAGCTTACCAGTAAAACCTGATAGTTGAGGCCTGTCTGAATACGCCTGTTGGTGACTACTAGTGAGCAATCTGCAAGGTTCTCAGCCTCAAAAGAGATGCAGACTTCGAAAAAGAAGAAGAGGTTTTGGGTTTCCTGCTGCCCTGTGGCACAGCGGAGTGAAACATGTTTACTTCCTCAAGCCGGTGACTTACTCAAGAGAATGTGAAGCTCAAGACGTTGTTGTTGTTTGAAGCCCCTTGTTGGATTCAAACTAACATCACGTTTTACTTCAGTGTATTTATTTAATTTCTTTGCATTTAGGTCAACTTTATGAGCATTTTCCTAGTTATAAAATCAACTTGACATTACAGTTTTGTGGTTATGTTTGAGAACAAGAGGAAGCATTTGAAAGTATGCTGGTCTGAAAAGGCAATTGATCTCACCCACCACTCTGACTTCCAGCCCTGCAGGTTTCTTTGCATATGTATAACTTGTGATTACATTACAGACTGTGTGCAGACAGACGGTGTATCTAATTTGAATTAAAATAGCTAAGCATCTGTGATTATCATTTGTCTGTCTTGGAATTATCATTTGTCATGTTATTTAGGGCTTTTTTCAAGTGACATTTATAGTGCAACATGTGGGTTAAAACCACGGATATCCCCCCACCATTCCCACCCACTCCATACTGGCTCTTTTGTTACCACCGACACACCTGCTGAATATAGTTCAGTCTAAATAAGACGCCTTAGTGAGGCCCCTTTCAGTTCATACAGTAAATTCATATACTCAGTTTTTAACTGAAATAAAAGGAGAGATGATGGTTCCATACAGAGCTTCCCGTTCCATGCTACATCAGTCTCTGTCATAAAAAAAAACAAGAGAAGGCACATGTCAAAGCATATGCTTCACTTGCAAAATCATCATGACTTCTGCTACGAGCAAGCTGCTTGCTTTGTTCCCTCACTTTTGGGTTTGGTTTAAATAAAGTCAGTACATGACATGCTGAATTTCCCGGCTGAAACTCATCTAAATCGAACACTGCGGTATCTATATTTCAACTGACTGCACACACTTGTGCATCATGCATCAACCACATTACATAAACACTTCTAAAGTGACTTCACAATTTACAGGCTGTGTTTGCTCACGTGGCCCACAACACCAATCCTGCAAACGGTCACTATGTACTTTAATTTATTGCTCACCAGCAAAAGGTTAAACTCACTGATTTGGATGATATTGCATCATAAATGACGTGATTATCTCAGTTTAACTTACTACTTTACATAGAGTATGAAATATATTTAAGGAGTATTCCAACCAAAGGCTAATATAGCTGCTATGAGGACTACTACTTAAATTAGTACATTTACATGATGCAAAAAATAATTAATTTATGCATTAGCCCAACTTTTAAAGCACATGCTAACATGTTAGTCCAACTGAAATTGCACTAAATCAAATTTCTCGAAAAAGCGGACTGATAGTCCTACAGTATGCTTCATGAGGTTAGAAAAAGTCAATATATTGCATTAGTCCGACTAAATCTCGACTTTTTAAAAAAAAGGTTAACATGTTAGTCTGACTAGTTTGACGAAGACAAAGTTGGACTAATGGATGGTTGGAATAATTCAGTTAGAGATGGATTTTTGTTTACTTCAAATGACCCCAAACTGGCCTTGGCTTTCTGCGTATGCTCCACAGTCCCCACACCCGGCTTTGACTGGGGAGCCAAACAGCATATACTCATAGAGAAAAAGAACAAGGGAAAGTGTGTGTTGCATTGGTATATGTAGTAGTAGAGTATGTACAAAATGTACAGAGCTTTAAAGCTGTTCATATTTTCATTGTTTGACGCATACCCAGTTTACGCTCGCTTACTTGTTTGTCAGTTGTTCGGTATGTGACGTAATAGGTCAACCAGAAAGGGTCCAACAGTAACTAGCTGAAAGAAGGCATATCGCCACCTACAGTAGGGTAGTGAAAACAGCAGTGTGATGTTGTCTGTGGCTCTAGAGAGAATTCTTGCGAAGTTTGAAAAATAAAGTGGACATTTATGAGATAAAGGAGAGACTAAACAGACTGACTGGGTGTATCTACTCAGTATGCCTTGTAGCAAAACCAACCACTGCCCTGCCTCTAACTGGCTATGATGCTGACCAGCACTACAAAGACGGACCTGAGAGAAGACTTTTTGGTCCTGATGAGATGCACCACAGACTGGTGCAGCAGCACTAACGTTAGTGCTTGTGGAGTTGCTAGCTAGCCAGCTGGCCAGTCTCATTGACAGATCCCACTGTGAGGTGGCTAAAACTTTCTCAGTAGACTGATCAAATAGAGAAGAGGGTTTATCACTCTGATGGCTAATGGGTTTGTTTCAACATCATGTCCCAAATGTCCATAAAAGACTGGTTCCCCTATGGTTATCTCCCTTGTTCTCCTGTGTAGTGTTTTGTTGGTTGGTTATTATTGTTGCAACGTAACTGTGATCAGGCAAGGAAGCTTATCTCTCCCACCTCTAAAACAAATTTAGAAGCTGCACTTTGTCCAACAGGAACAAAAACTTAGAAACTGCTGCAGCTGAGTTGCTCCCTTGTTGTAATACTCCCTTTAAAATCTTAAATTTGCAGTTTGACCCCTGATTTGACAGTAAAATTTGAACCTTTTGTTACATGTCTAAAAATGCTCTCTGGATAATGACATCCAATTCACAGGCCTTTGCATTCTTACCTGATATTAATAAGTAATCTAATTATCTCGAGTTTATTATGAGTGGTTAGAGGGATGTGGCATCATTTATTTTTAAACCACCACAAATTAAGGCTCAGTAACTCAGTCTCATCACATTTTGTGCGAAAACTTATAAAAACTCTACTGGATTCTTACGCCTGAATTCAAATCTTCCACCCTTTTGTGACATTGAGAATGACTTTCAAAATAATGCATTTGAGTTGGAAGCATCTATTGGAACACATCTAATATTAAGCTGAAAGAAA
Source organism: Acanthurus nigricauda (assembly GCA_029814725.1). NCBI lineage: Eukaryota > Metazoa > Chordata > Actinopteri > Acanthuriformes > Acanthuridae > Acanthurus > Acanthurus nigricauda. The sequence goes on from JAPZDW010000010.1 coordinate 4,204,939, forward strand.
ATCACAGTAGCATGAAGGGAATTTGGTCTTCAAGTCAAAGATATTACCTTATTAGTACATGAGTAAAGACTGGTCAACAAATGCCAAAAATGCGGGCCAACATCAAAGTTTCCTGGCAAGAAGTTTAGTAAATAAAAGGCGTATTAAAGTAGACTTGACCATGCTGGCATCTGACCGTCTTACTGAAGCCCCACAAACAAAGGAGCTGGGGTAACACAAATGTAATGAAAAACAATAGCAGCCTTTGTTCTCTAGTTTATGTGCCAATATTCTTTTTTAGCAGATGAAGTAAGTAGAGTTTGTTCAATGACTCAAACCCCAAATTTTAGGACATCTGATCAAAAGGTCAGTACTTGCTAATGTAAAACAAATGTGATTTTATTTTAAAATCCTGGCATCTGTTCTATGCTTCAGAGTAAAACTTAAATACCTCACTCATTGCATCAATGTTGATCTTTGCAAAGTAACAGGGTGGTTAAGCTTTAAACCCCAACGTCACTACACCACCCAAAAGATGTGTGCACTCTGCTGTCTCATTGTTACGCAACCAACACTGAGGATTCTGTTTCATTTTAATCACATTATGGGTTTTCCATTTTTAAGTTTAATACCATAAGCATTTCTTCAAGCATTGCGTGCAACACCACTAACTGCAACTCACCTTGAGGCTACTGTGCAACCACTGGTGTTTTTGCAACATTACAAACCACCAGAATATTTCCACAGAACAACATACAAATTCTAAATAAGCTTGCAGTAAAATTCAGCAAGCAGTCAGCATTGTTATCACACACACTGGGCAGCCATATATCACATACTTTTGCATCACTGTGCATTTTAGTTCACTTCAGATAAGCTGTTCTAAGAAGCTGCAGAAAGCACTCCGGTTCTTAGAAACATCCTGTAAATCCAGATTATCAATTTTTTCTTTAGAACAAAATTTAGATTGTATGCTTTATAGCTGGTTTAAGAGAAACTGTTTTGGGAAATTTGTATTAAAAATGTTTTGTACAAAATAATTTCAAACTACTATTGTTTCATTTAAAGTTATGAGGGTTTTTTAGAGAAAGGACCCGTCATTCTAATGTTTCCCTTATTACCTAACATCTAAACTTATGTGCTTGGAAAACATTAGCCAGGCTGTGGCTTTGCAGCATTAAACAGTCTTTTCATAGATGGTGGAGATCCCCTGCACTCCAGATTTTGGTCCCACGCCTCTTCACTGAGACCTGGGGGTGGGGGTCTTTCTGGTTTCAAATATGAATACAGTGTGTAAATGCTGGGCTGATACAGTAAGAGTGAGTTTTGGTTTTGTAGAGGAAGAATAAATGCGGGGGTAGAAGAGAGAGAGGGCGGAGGTGGGGAAGAGGACAGGAAAGGGCACGGGCATGGGTGGGAGGTCTTGCCAACTAGGTTAAGTAGTATCAAAACAGATCAAAGCTATTAGCCCTTAAGAATACATTTAATAGATTAATAGATTTAATGTCATCTAAACACCCTGTGCAGTGAATGAGGGATATATAAATTTTCTAAGTGATGTTGAAACTGCATGTTTTAAAGTTACACAATCCATTCGAAACACTTTTATTCAGCGTGCTGGTGTTTAGTAAGAAAGAATACTGTGGTTAGGCAGGAGTAGACAAACTTTTTGCAATACAGGATTTGGCATTAATAGTTTATATGATTGACTGTGTGTGGTTAAAATACCTTATTGCTTATGTTTTTTTTATGGGGTCATACTGTAGTCTATTTTATAGATGTGGTTCAGTGGTTGAAATATTCCATGTATGTCATTCATGATCATGTCACAAACTATATAGTTTCTAGAATAGGAAATGACACAGCAACCAAAGAGGGGACTTTTTTTTTTATTGTTGTAGAACCATTTCCAAAAAAAAATTCATAAGATAACCCCTGTTGTCAACACCTGATATAAAGTTATCAGGCCACATTGAATAGCTTTATGGGCCATTATGTGAATTTGTCAGTAACTTATAAAGAGGAAGCAAACATCCTGTATTCAGCCGCATTAGTTACCTGAGGACCAAGGGAAAATCCCTGATGACACGTGCACTTTTTTTTTCAGGAACAAGGAAATGGCAACTGAGTGCTTACCAAGTAATCTCTCCGTGATTTTGTTCCATGAATTGTAAAAAAAATGGAACTCATTTTCCATTGTGAAAGGTGGTATCACTTTAACGTAGCTTGATATGTGATAGGTAAAAGTCAACTTGTGGTATCATATGAGAATCTGTTATACTGGCATTTAAGCTTCCATGTGCAAGTAATACAGAAATTATGTTGCAGTCTAAAGAAGCCAAAACAAAGCTACCTCATTCATGTACAGTAGTATTAATGACATAAAAGGTAATATATCAATATATGTTGAGTCTTAAATTGCATATAAGAGCGCCAGAACTGACACTTACAATACTAGTCACAGGTCATACATGTGTCAATTCATATCCGTAGCTAGAATCATGTTTAGTTACATTATATTGGAAAGTGTTCCTGTTGCAACACTGACTCACCAGCTTCATGACACAGTTAAAAGACAAAGGTTAAATATCGAAAGATTTACAATAGTAGTTTGGGCATTTTCACAGTAGTCATTTTGACTTGTCATGGCAGTGAAAGCACAGGTGTTACTAATAGAACTAACGATGGCGCTTTTCCATATAAGTGCTCCAGTGAGTCATGCCAATGAGTGGCTTTTTTAAAGAATACACTCTGACAGTAGCAAAGGTGTAAATAATTAATGACTAGCTCCAGGTATTGTGTATGTTGGCTTACTGTCACTCTTACATGATTAGTGTGATACTTGAACAGAGCCACTGATGATGATTTTGGTAACACCTGCACTTTTCTTAACAAAGTATGACAGCTCAAAAGCTGTGCCTATTTTTTATGCTGAATTTGGTTCCTACAATCACTGCTGCTGTATCTGTTAAATAATCATAGTCACTGATGTTTTTTTTCCTTCAATTTTTTTCCTTCCCTCCTTCTCTCTCTAATAAATCATTCTCTTTACCACAAAGAGGTCTGTCACCTTGATCAAGGTGGCCTTAATTAACTTGCCCCTGAGAAGCACAAGTAACAATAATTTAAAGAGACAAACAAATGTCATATGAACAAAGTGTTTAAAAACAATTTCAAAAAGCAGTTTAGAAAAAAGATATTGCCCTTGCAATTTTATTCTTAACTACAAATGGCAATTGAACTTTCTTTTAGAAACTAGGCTATATTGTAAGTAAGAGTCCTGCATTTATTAATTAAGGTCACTTGTCAGCTAGAGACACCCAGCCTATTTATCAGTCATAATGTCAAAGTCATAACGATGCTTGTCAGCGCAACGTTAATTAGGTTAAATGTCATAAAACTGGATGATTTTAATTCATATATTCAAGTGTAAACGGTGCTGTTTTGTTGTTGAAGCTAGTCAAGTTAAAACGACTTTATTTGAATAGTTGTAAACCTATGGCCATACAGTAGCTACATAATATGGTAATGGTTTATCCTGGTGGTGAATTAAGAACTTATCGAATAGCTCGGACTTGAGAAAACTGTAATATATGCGCTGTGGAGTAAAAAATAGTCTAAATGTCGTAGACTAGGTATATGACAACATACAACTGATATACTTCAGTACAAGTACTTCAAAAAGCACTTAAGTGTTGAACTTGAGTATATTTCACTTCGCTATAAACAGCAAAGTCAACGTCAGGCAGATTATGATGACACAGCGCGAGCGCGAGTAGTACATTACCATGGAAACAAAGCAGGCCTCTGACACCGGATGAAGTTTGGATCCAATTATTTCAACTTCCGGGTGGGAATATTGTACATGAAGTACTTGCAAATTCATTTGGACGAACTTCTCGGCCAGCTTTAGCTTATAAAATGTCCCGAGGCTCAAGTGCAGGGTTCGATCGACACATCACTATCTTCTCTCCCGAAGGAAGACTCTATCAAGTCGGTCAGTGTGAAGTTTTATTTAGAGAAAAGCCGGCACTCAGGCTTACTTGTTTGCTAGCTAGCTAAATGCTCTGTCATGGTTCGCTTAGCTGGGCTCCTCGCTCATAAATAATACTTGGAGAAAGCGAAAGTAGTATCATATAAACCTATTAAAGTTGTACTTGTGCTACATTAGTCATTATTTTACGTCGACTTTGCAGATGCTTCACTTGAACCAAACAGTACTATTCAAAGTAGCTAGCTAGCTAGTAGGCTAGTTAGCCTAGTTAGCAATGTACTCAAGC
>JAPZDW010000010.1:5787428-5798403 GCA_029814725.1 Acanthurus nigricauda
CAAACCTCACACATCAAACACTTGAAGAAAGTTTGGTGCTCACAGAATTAGATGCCTACGCAGTCATTTCAAAACTTAAATGTGACTTTCATTAAGCATCTTGCCCAGCTTGAGCGCACACACAGGTGTCTGCTTTCATTACTTTTCTTTTCATGTCTCAAGCAGAGAACCAGTCTAAGACAGAGGTGTCCAAAGGCATGTTTTTTCAGTCTATAGACGCTTTACTGCTGCAGCTTGTGTGGCATGTGAGGTCAGACTGAATTTAAAAGTCACCCGGAAGCGCCAGTTGCATCCACCTTCTTATGAGAAGACCATTAGAGGAAGCGCGAGAGGAGACGGGGGAGTTAGCCTTTGGGAATACTCCCTTTGGGGGTCTGATAATTGTCTTGGCATCAGCTGCCGAGGAGATGGGCTTAATTCGACTGGCAGGCTGAGGAAGTGGTGACACACAAGACACTCCTGGAAAGGTGGACTGGAAACACTCAGAGTGCCAATTAGCACTGTTTAAACAGGGACACACGCGCACACACACACATGCACACACCAGCATCAGGTGGAGTAACTGAGCCCTGCTGAGATAGAAGGACTAACACGTGTCCTATTCTCTGGCAGATGTAATTACCCCTTGGACCACATCGGGGGAGGTTCATAAATTTCAGGATCAGACACTGCTGAGTGAGGCTGATTACTGGATAGACAAAAAGGCCAACAGTACTACTGCAGACTGCTGGTCATGGTCAGAGAAGCTAACAACTGTCTGTAACAAATCCAGATCGTTACTGTGAGAGTCAGAGACAACAGTAGAGATGCAATCTCTTGCTGTTTTTTTGCTATTCTTCATGGATTTTTGATCAAATAAGCAAGAAAGTTAAAGCCGCATTATTCAAAATTGCAGCGTCAACAATCTATCGAAAGGTAACATGAGGTGTAAGAGACGTCGCTTGTACAGATGAACTCACAGTAAATTATCACCTCACTCTGCAGTTCCCCTCGGCCTTTATGGAGCTTTTTAGCATCTTTTAGCTCATTATTTTTATTTCACAGCCTGCAACCCACACTGATGGTTCAGTCTTCCTGCTGCTGCTTTAGTAAATAGACTACCTGCCCAGCAACCAGCAGCACTAGAGACCAGCTAGTGAGTGCAATGGAGCTTTTTGCAGCTAAAGAGCCAGATATTTTCCTCAATAGTTAACAGAGGCCAAAGGCAAAGCTAAAACTGGAGTAAATATGAATCTTACACTCTGCAGGAGGCCAGGGCTGGGACTCCAAATAATTGCTTATGTTTTTCTGTGTCAGCTGGATGTGTAAACATCATAAAGTGATAGTATTTTGATTGTGTTTACAGGTTGTTCCTGTTTTTTTCTCAGAGTGGTAAAAATAATCAGCTATCCAGCTTAAAAATTTGAGTAAATCTTCCTTTTTTAAAAACTTTTCATAACACTCAAAAACTAAGCCACTTTTCCTGGAGGACGATGTGGGTGTAGTTTAATCAAAAGACTAATTTGAAATCTTATGTTTCTAAATTTTGATGGGTGTGTGGAAATCACATAAGAACACATTCCTGTCTGCTTCAAAGGAAAGAAAAAGCACAAACAAAACACAAATACAGAAATCTCTCAAGCCAAATTACCAGCATCATTCCCACTTCAGATTCAGATAACAATGTGTTCACGTAACCCCATTTATTTTGTACAAGAAAGATCAGGAAAAAAGGTTTGAAGGGCCATTAATGTAAACATGGCACAGCTATCAGGCAGTCAGGTGTTCTGAAAAATAGGAACATGTGCAGGTCAGAAGAGACTCAGCCTCTCAGACTGGCTCAGAGGTCATGAATCTGATTGAATTCATTACCATGTGATTCACTATCAAGTATTTAATAGGAGCCGTGACATTAGCACTGACACTAAAAAAGATTCTCAGAGTGAGTGTATATGGCCAGATTACATCTCTAAGGCAGAGGAGATGGAGGAAGGACAGAGAGAGAAAAAAACCCCCACTGTGCTTATTACATAAACAAAGACTATATCTCTCCTCCTCTTTCCTCTGCAGCTCTCCGCCAGACACAAAAAGCAGACAGAGCTTTTTTTGCCACTAAGACACTGGAGGAGTTTATCCATCAACAATTTGTGCTGCATCGATTGCTTTTTTTAAAAAGTGTTTATACACAGAGACTGATCACCGCATGAAGCCATGTAATCGGCTGTAGTCCCTGACAGGGCTCGTTTCATCACGCAGGGAAAATGCATCTTGAATGCGGCTGCCGGGTTACAACAGAACAATCACCGTAAGATTGTGCTCCGTTATGTAGAGAGAGAGAGAGAGAGAGAGAGAGAGACAGCGAGAAAGACAGACAGACTGGGAGGATAGACAGAGACTGCGAATAAAAAGAGGCCAGACTTTCAGCTAAATTTGCCTCTGAATATGTAATCTGGATAAAGAAAAACACGTTAATGCTCACAGCACGCACTGCGTGTAAAAAAAGAGGATTTACAGTTCGATGTCATCCAGGTGGAACAGCGACCCACGCAGTGAGATTTTGTTAGTGAAGAACCACCAGCTAACGTTTTTCCTGGCCTTTGTTCTCTACTGACCCATCTGGATATGAACCATAATGTTAGAAAACAACAGGTGATGTAGGAGAGTTGCCATGGAAACGGGCAGTCACACCTGCCATGTTTGTTTGTGTTGACAGCAGACGGATTTCCCATTTCCCCACCTGTTTGCTTGCTCTGCATAGTGCACATTAAGTCCTGCATCCAACCTTAATATGCCAGTCTACATTCTGGGGAAAATATGTACACTAAATAACAGGTGTTAAATACAAGGGTGGAGTGATATAGTCATTAATATGTCTGGATGGAATAATTACAGAAAAAAAACATCTATTGACCAGCAACTGATATCCTTTTAAAGCTGCTTTTGGTCTGATTCTCAACTTCACTTTCAACCTGCTAATAACAAACTGAGTGAAGGTTTCAAAAATGCAGAGAGCTTTGGAAATGTTCGTTCTCTTAACTCTAGTCTCTTTTAAAAATATAATATTTTGCATTATTTAAAATTTCTCCTCTTTAGGAGTAATCTGCATGTTAAAAAAGAGCTAGAAGATAAGCTGCACCATTGGTCTTAAACTCGTGTGTCCTCTTTGAAAAAAAAAAAAATCTGCAACATGTGCTTGGTCTTGGCCTTGACCAGCTATGACTGTCACTTAGCGATGACGCCACCACGAGTGAGCTGAGAAAATGTGGTGCATGAGCAGATATTGCCCCTCAGGCCCTCACTTTGTAACATTAACCAGGAAATGTGCATCTGAGTCAAAGACCATAAAAATTAATGGATACGGCCAAGCATCGGCGGTTGTGCAGCCTTCCATTGGATTTGCTCGGTGGCATTACATTTCTAAAAGCCTTACGTGCATGCCATCTTGTTTTTCTCTGTTAATGGAGCAGCATCAAGATGCCATAGAAAAGAGAAATAAATATGCATAGCATGAAGCCGTAAATATGATAGAATTTGAAACAGGAAATCAAGGAAGCATGAAACAATGGCTGCACTTTGTTGTGATGCATAGAATAATTGAAAGAGTAAAAGCAATTGGTCATTCCTTTTTTGTAAAGTTGTTGTTGCACAATGCCAGCCTCTTGACTCTGACCACACACCCTCAGTCTTTTGAGCGCATAGACTAGCTGCCCGTATATCTGTCCTATTAAAAACAATCTAATCCTGTAGAGGGCGCCTGCGGCATCCCAGCCAATTCACTAATTCACTAGCATGTTTATCTGCAAGAGAGTGTGAAGGATGAGCCATGCTTTTCTCCATACTACTCTGTCTCTCTGAGTCATATACACACACAAACACACACATACGATAAACTATAATAGATGGGCTGCCAGTCTCCAAGATACTGACACGTACCCATTTCCCCTGAGATACAAACTACAGCATATAGAGTGAGAAACGGGAGTGTGGAGTCAGGAGGAGGGATGAAAAAACGCCTCACTCAGATAACAAAACCACTCAGGCTCTATACACTTCAACGCTGACAAAAAAGATCCATTAAGAGGCAGAAGCGTGCATCACGCTGAAGTTACGACCACACCGGATGGCATGCAAACTCTGACTGTCTAACAATAGCGAAGGTATTCAGTCTCCACGCTGGCAATTAAAAGCACCTTGTAGTGGAACATGATGCACAAACAGGAAAGACACACTGACAAAGCCTGAATCCACTCAAGCTGTTTGCCTACCGCACAGGTCCCCAGCAACAGCATGGTAACCTTTAAAAGCTGAGTGCGTGCACCAGAATGCAATTTTAGTTTAAAAAAAAAAAAAGAAAAAGAGCAATGCATTATTCGCCTGCAGAAAGAAGCTGATGCTCTAGATTCTATCGAGCGGGAAGTCATGCCCTTAAGTTACAAATTCACATTAATCCCTGCAACACCCCGGCTATATATCTACCTCACATGAACACTATCTCTCTGTCTATCTGGCATTCTCTTCCTGCTGCCCACATGCACCCTCAAGACGCACGTGCACACTTCAATACGGATCGCGAAAGCTCTCTGAGTCACGTGGGCCAAAAATTAAAAGGCAAAATCAAATTGCAAATTGTAGTGTCACTTTCAGTTTTGATCACCACAGCTGGACTTGTTGAAATTTTCACAGTGATCTGCTCACTGCACTCATTGTATTTAGCAATGCTTGTAGTGTTGCCGTTAGGACGGCAATGTTGGTCAGTCAGTTGGTTGAAAAATTTGCCACTTTGGTCCAGACTGAAATGTCTGAACAACTATTTAATGGATTTTGCTCTGGATTTGGTACAGACATACACGCATCCTTAAGGCAGTAGATCTCTTCACTAGCTCCCTGATGCATAAAAGGTCTACTTTTAAATTCTTATCCAAGCCTACAAAGTATTGCACGGCCCCCTTCATGTGTTTCTGAAACTACTTCACCTTTACTCATCAGCTCCGTCTCTTAGGGCTAATATGTGAAAATTGTTGTCTGCTCCACACACCTGCCTTAAGTCCAATAATGAGTGACCTCTTGCAGCCATAGCACTAAATCTACAGGATGCTCTGCCTTGTTTGCTGACTGTGGATTGTTTTAAAAGGCAGCTGAAGATGTACCCGTTTAAACAAGCATTTGGGTAAATTGCAGTCACCTTGTCAGCTTTTAGTTTGTTTCCCATGTTCCACTCTTTGAACAAGTGGCTGAGTGGTCACTTCAACTTTAATAACTTTCTTCTGTGTGCTGTTTAATGTCTTTGCAAAGCACTCTGAGACTTGGTCCGTAAAAGAACTATATTAATAAACTTGTTAGCTCAGGTTGAATTGAAGAAATTTTAATCATTAAACACCAAAAGCAGGTCAACTTTTCTCTAATTGTATGTTATCTGATTTTTGAACAAACACTTGCGAAACCAATGACAATCTCATCAATTTTTGCCACACTCAATACTTATTGCTTGGTAAAAAATATTGGCAAACCTGCTCGACATCAGTTTGTTAACATCATCACTGTGAGCTTGTTATCATGCTGATGTTAGCATTTAGCTGTACAATTCATAGTTATTTACAGCACTGCACAAATGTCTGTGGACAATCAGTCTTGTAAATTTGTAAGTCTGTTTTTTTTTACTGTACAATGATTTTCTGTCTTTTAATTAAAATTATTAAGCCACTGACTGTCTCCTTTTTAAGTTAACCCCTCGAGTTTTCAAGGGCCCCTATCTACTGAGGAGTTTCATTAAATCAGAGTACCTCAGCATACAGAGACATTTGCATGCAGCCCAGCGTTCGACAGGAGTTTGATTTGTTTTCTATACAGCCTTTGGAACAGACACAAGAAGAGAGGAAGCGCATGTGTATGCGAGTGCATCAATCCCTCGTAGCCCTCTGCTTCCTGTCGGAAGTAATGAACTGAGAGCTTCTGATTTTGCTAGAGGAAAACAGGGCTACCGTGTGAATCAGCTCCGGCCTGGAGGGCATTCAAAACAACTTGCACACAAATATAAGCATCATTTGCTTTCATTAACATTTTTTCACGTTTGCATGTATCAAGTTCATTACCAGCTAGGTGGGAAAATATTGACAGCATAACAAAAAACCACTATATAGGGTCCTGAAAAAAAAAGCAAAATTACCTGCTCAACTCTTTTTTAAAGAGAATTCAGCTGCACATGTGCGGTGCATGTGGGCTGTTTTTACAAAGGAGCCTGCTGATAGTGGCTGTCGATGTTTATTTTAAATCGCTCAACTGTGACATCCTACTTCTTTGCATATTTGCTAGAATCTCATCCAAAATGCGTCACTAGCACCTGTGTGAGAACACCGTGTGGCTGAGGATGACAGAAAGAAGGTGGTAAAGAAGAGAAATGTGAAGGAGGAGAGGGGGTAAAAAAAGAGGAAATGAAAACCAGGAGGGGAGAGGGGTGATAATACTTTTTGCATTAATTGAATGCCTATCAAATCAGGCAATAGATAGCACATAAAGGCGAGCAGGAGAGAGAGAACATCCATTTTGAAGAGGAAAAGGAGGAGTGAGAGCGGGTGCGAGAGGATGGAGTCTATCTGTGTTGTGTCAGCTGCCATCTGTGTGTCTGAGCACATCACAAAAACTGAGAGGCCTGTGTCTACACACCTCCACCATCACCCTGCTGTTTGCTGGGCACCAACACTCACGCATACACATTTTCAAACCACCGATGTCACCCTTTCTCTCAGACTCTCACACTTTTTGCCACATTTTGGATTCGAGCACACGCACACATACAGTAACTCACAGTTGCTGTAAATCCACGGTGGGTGTATGTGCGTAAGTGAACCCTTTGCTTACCGTTTGGTAGCTTTTAGAAGAAAAATCTGTATCTCAGATGACAATTTTGTTCCTCTCTGATTATAAATATCTTAATTTCTGAAGGACTGAAACCAAAAATCTGTTGTTTATCATGTCCTGTGCTCAAGCTTCATTGTAGCTGCACAGGAATTACCTCTCAGAGTCTGATGCCATCTGTGTTTGACAACTTATCCTTGAAAACAAAACACGGCGCTGAGCACCAACATGAGCTCAGGAATGGAGGTATATTGTTATTAGCTTTTTATTTACTTAATTGAAGTATAATGTAATGCAAAGCTTATCCTGGGGTTGCTAAGAGACATGTAAACTTCTAATTACAGCCTTGGTTGCAGTGTTTAGTGCTTGAACCAGACGGTAAAAAAGGTGTATGTAAGTTTATAGCAATGACAGAGAACCAGAACAGATTATATTAACGATCTCTCCATTTAATTCAAAATGTAATTTCAAACCTGTACTGATGTATTTTGGACACGCAGAGGTCGTCAAATACAGCAGGAGTTACGGGAATAAACGCGCTTTTTGCTACGCTCCATTTCACAAACGAGCTTTACGTAAATTGTGAGAGATGAAAACAAAACAAAAACAGCAGCTTAGTGACAACTAATTTGAATCCGTTTGCATGCACCTCTGTTCCCCCGTGTTGATTTTCTCTGCATGTGACAGCTGTTTGTACCTGTGTTCTCTCTCCCGAGGTTGCTAATCAATGTCTTCCTTGTACAGGAAGAGCTCAGCACTGCTCAGAAATGTAAATGTTTGGGTATTTGCGTCCTATAGGAAGTGCATCATTTTGCTGACATGCTTGCAGCATCATCTGGGGAACTGTAAAGACGACAAGACAGCATAACTTAATTTTAACACATGAATGAGTTGGGCTCTGCTTTTCTGGGCTCCTATTAGCATCAGCCTACAAAATAACAACTTCCTCTAACATTTTGTTTCTTATTTAAAATGTAGCAGCTATTTGTAAATTCATTAGAATGTTTGCTTGTCCTAAGTTCTTTGTAGCAACTGGCTAATTTCAGACTACTGACTTGCTAAATTGGATTGTATTATTCAAACTTAATTGGCTGGTCTGATTTATTCTTTGCTCTGTTTTAGGTTTTCTTATTTCACTATGTAGCTTCCAAGTAATGTTCTTAAAGGAATAAAATCTTTTTTCAAACCCTCTTTTAAAATCTTTTTCAAACATAATGTGACCATTGACACAGTGTATTTGAAAGTGGATAAAACAACCATCACCTAACCTTCTCGTTTGTGGACAGCTGTTTTGAAGCCTCGAGTTTAGCATTATTGCTGTGACCATATTGATCTTGTAGCAAGTTTTTGTCACATCTGTCTCTAGGACCTGACAAAGGTTTCTGCATGACAGGTTGCTGCACATAAACCTTGCAGGGTTGAGGGTGAGGGGGACATCACCTCTGTAAGCATTTATTGTCAGCCAGCAAAGGAGAACATATCATGGCCATGGTGTGGACATGAGTTATGAACAGTTTTAACTGTTTGAGTTCCATAGGAATGTGTGACGAGGTGAAATCCCCTCAATATTAACATTTCAATCATCTTGTCAGATTAATTTTTAGGCCTCTTAAGGGGTCTTGGCCCCCATGTTAACCCCTAACCCCATCGTCATCAATTTTAACCTTTGACACACTTCAACCTTCTTGAACTTCCAAATATCTGTCAGTCCCTCTCAAGGGCAGAGCTGATTGCTTGTTATTCGCTCATGCTACACACATCTGATATGGTGTGTATGATGACATCTGGGTATTTGACAAAGTCTTGCTCTCCGTATGGAGGGCCTCGGAGTGTGTTCATGTGACAGACTGAAGTCAAGGTCAGCCAAAACACACACACACATAAAACACACTCCACTGCCATCGCTGCAGGAGAACACACACATGCACACAACTCATTAACTCTGATGGATTACAGCACATTTCGCGCTAATAACACAGACATACATATACACAGCATGCATAAATGCACACACATACACACATACACACACCCACGCACACACCACACCAGACTATGGCAACACATACAAACACAGATGGACACAGACCTGTCACCTCAGTGTCACCTTCAGCTAATCCTTGTGAGACAGAGAGCAATCCATCCGCTGGCCACACAGATTTACCCATAATCCCTCTGAATGAACTCATTCAGAGCAAAAGTCTGCTTCCTCAAAGTGTGAGCACACAATCTGTCCATGTATGTAAACCCACACACACACATATTTTGTATGAGGATAAACTGCAAATATGCTGTACAACACTTGTGTAAACTTGAAAAGGCACCTTGAAAAACTATCAGGGAGGGAACTTAGGGAACTATGATAACAGCGAGTGTGTGCTGCTTTAGTGTGTCTGCGTATGTGTGCGTCTACGCAGATTTAATTGGATGGGAATGTCACGTAGGACAGGGGACATGAGTGCTGCCGGTGGTGTAGGTCGCACACCAATTACTGCTCGGCGCTCTTCAAAACTAGACGGGAGATGGAAGACTGAGACCCCACTTCATTACCAAAGTAAGCCCCTGTTTTGATAGCAGCCATGTAGGGCAGTGCTGTGGGATGTGGGGTAGTGCTGTAGTGGTGGTGGTGGTGGGAGAGGGGGGGTTAAAATCAAAATTGACACCCAAATTGCTTCGAAGAAAGTGGCTGCAGCCGAAGCTTGAGGTTTGATTGCTTAGTTGTGGGGTTTCTTTGTGTGCTTTTATAAAGCTATTAACTGTGTCTGGTTTGTGTTGTCTGTTGCAAAGGTTCCCAAACTTTTTTTTCAGCTCGACACACAAAAGAGAAATCTGGTTTCTAACAGGAGCCAAACTTACAAAAATACATCATGAATTTCCACATGAAACAGACATCTAATAAACTACTGAAAAAGAATGAAACACACCAATGTTTCAAACAGAAGTACGCCACAGCAGTTTGTTCGGTGTGATATTAATTTTCAATGTGTCGTTAAAACACTATTTTTTGAAAGTACCTCTTTGCAGAAAAAAAATTCTTTGACTTGCCACAATGCTGCAAATGGTTCCTTTAGAGATGTTTGTCCAATTAGTTCATTTTAAGCTTCCATTATAAGCGCCTCCTCACATGAAACACATTTAGGCCTCTCTGCATTTTGAACGGATGATGTAGAGCCAACATTTAGAAACTCTTTCTTATATTTTAGTTTTGACATTATGCACACAACTGAGAGTGAGAAAATCACACAAGTCCCACCAGAGTTTTTTTATGTTGAGTTGTGTATTTAATGTATTTTACTCTGCCAGTAAAAATAGGTCTGTGAATCATTTTGGCTCAGGACCAGGTTTGGGAAATGCTGTCTATTTTAAAAACTGGTACACGTCAGGCTGCTGTGTTCACAACTTTGCAGAGACCTGTCTTTCACCACCACATCCCAGATTAAGCTGTTGCACTCGATGGATGGACCGTGTTTAAAATCGACAGAGCGAACAACTCAAGCAGGAGGACGGGAGACGGACTCTGTGTTTTACATCAGCAATGCTTGGCGCTCAAGCAAGTTAAAAGTGATGGACAGAGTTTCTTAGATGTGGAACTTTTGATTTAAAGTGGCAACTATATCAATAAAACTATTTTGTTCCCTTTTACATTTCACCAGATGCACATTCAAAAAATGTATAAAATTATTTTCTGGGAATAAAAGAGTGTGTACAAATTACCAATTGCACTGCATGAAGGACTACAAAGCTTAACATCATTGTGCAACCCTGTGCTGATGAATAAGTTATGGACAACCTTGAGAGCTTGTGTCCATACAATATATACAGTGATATTTACACATGCAGTATGTATGCATATATAATAAGATAATATGTATTTTAAAAATGCATCAAGGATAAAAATATAAAAAAATCAAGAGGAGGCAGCAGGTTTGAAGGAGGGCTGAGTGTATAAATCAGGTGCAGGACAATACATTTCAAAAACATTTCATCAATAAATAAATGAGTTAAGAAAATTATAGCAAGAAAAACAAGGGTCTCCAGCAAGATGGATTCCCATTGGCTCCCATTAGTGAGGCCCATTAATAAATGATTCCTATTTCCATTTAAAATAAATTAAAAGGCTTACTTGTGCACACACACACACACG
>JAPZDW010000010.1:5802499-5813414 GCA_029814725.1 Acanthurus nigricauda
GCGGCTGGAGGGGCTGAGGGTGTCTTCACATGAGCCCACTGGTTCCAGTGTGACTGATTGTGCCGAGTTCAGAGTCCCACCTGGGGGCTGCTGCATCTACACGCTCCTCTCATCTTTCCCGTCGGCTCTGCGCTGCTAAACTCTTCTTGGCTCGCTCCGTTTCTTTCTCCTTCCCTCTTTCTTGACTCTTTCGCTGCAGGGTCCCGAACACCCGAGGCTGCACAGCAACGGGGCGCTCTGTTGTTATTAACATCATCGCCCTGCTGATTATTTTCCAAGTGTCTCCAAAAGAGAGTGCTGTTGGGCAGGGAGCTGAAATGGACAAAGAAGGACCTCCACCATCATGTCTTTGTGTTGGATGTACGTATGACAGATCCGCCTGTATATGCACGGTGAGTTTACTGCATCCAGGAAGTAAGATCTAGATGGAGCATGGCATTATGTGAGAGCAGAGGAAGTCTGAATGGCCGTGATTTCCTCTTTCTGGCTGCATGACAGCTTCTTTTTGCCTGCAGACAAAAGGAGCAGATCCCCGTCAGAGCGCGCTCATACGGGGAAGCCAGGAGGCAAAAACATGCCTCATCGCAACTCAAAGAGCAGCTGTAACCTCTTCCATCTTTGAGTACGACGTGGGGTCTCTCCCACCCCTGGTGTCCCACAGAAGGGGACCTTTCTCTGGGTGACTGGCAACCCAGCGTGCACACCACCCGCGGACATGAAGTACTTAAGGACTTGTCAGTTCATGGAGCAGCCCACAGAAGACTTCAACTGTGTGCAGCGTGAGGCATGATGAAACCTCCCGCTGGAATCTCCATTTCGCCGTATCTTCTTGGTCATGGTTGAGCTGATGAAATTTCCCGGGAGCCATTCAGTGCTTCTCTGCAAGGCCGCCTCCTGCGTCACACTAAGGCAACATTCTTGAAACGGCCCATTGTGCAGGTAAAAAGTATAACGCAACTTAATGGAAAAAGTAAAACTCAAGGAACAGATGAAGGAGGGCTGTGTTTTAAAAGATAAAGGCATTAGTTATGTCAAGGCTGACAGCTCTAGAAGAACTCAACAACCTTCAGGCAGAGGGAAAAACCACAATTTTGAAAATCAGCACTAGACAACGGAAAAATCTAAAGTCTTAAAAAAACTATACACAGCGGAGTGGTAAAATGCAGGGACGCTTATACAACAGCAACAAATGTGCCAGGTAATGAACCCTGAAAAACAACACATAAACAATTGGGCTTTCTCCACAGGTTTTACAGGCAATTTATAGGGTCATTTTAGTTTCAAAAGCCATAAAGAAGCCTGAGAACATGATCTTTGCAAACTGCTCTTCTCTCCTCCAGACTTGTTAGCCAAACAGCACAAACATCCCTGATGAGAAAAGCTAGTTGCTGTACTCAGTGTCATATTGCTAACAGTCTTCATGCAATATTAACCTGCAATAGAGCTTGGAGGACGCACAAACCTGTGCATAGTGTGCAATAAATAAAACAAAACCATCTGTGATTGACACATCATTAGACACCAATGAATTATTCAATATCTGCAATCATATTGGTTTGCCAAAGGATCAACATGCTGAGGAGCAAGCAGGCCCAGGGTACCTGATTGCAAGTTAAAAGCCTCCCGAACTCTACTGCTCCCATCCCGAAAAATCTGTCAGTCATTAGTGTAGAGAGTTGAGACAGGAATAAGCCTGCTCAGTCCTCGGAGTGTTGATTTGGACCTCCTGCCGTTCCCAAAGAAAGGCTGCATCCTAGTAGCTTTGAGATGGCTCTGATTGAAGACATAATTGTGAATGTGGGTGAATTTCACGGTTAGGAGCGTGAAACCCTCAGTGAGATGGATGGAGAGATGGGGAGCGAGGGAGGGAGGAAGGACTGCAAATTAGGAGTCAGTGTGCTGAGAGCCAGAGCTGGAAGGTGAGAAACCTTGACTGAGGCCAGCTGATATATGCAGACACACACACATATAAACACAAGTTTGTGTGCACACAGGCATACATACTGTATGAAGGTACACTCAAGGAGCTATGAGTGCGGGAACACACAAGTGCGCAAAGAGATGCAGATGCACACACAATGAAAACGATTGGCTGCATGTGTAAACAATCTCTGCATCAATCACTCTACGAGCGCAGCAAATCAACTCTGGCTGTCGCACCGTTTCATGCCATTCCCCAGCCTTCACACACACCCCCCACTAGCTATCTGCATATCAAACACGGCAGCCATTCACATGCACTGGCTAATGATTTCTGAATGTTATTAGCTCTCTTTCTTGAACCTGCACTTCAGACCTGTGCAGTTCGTCTTCTTTGTTCGGCGATGTCAAAAAAAAAAAAGCTTGAGTTAGAGTTTCCTTATCTCTGCTGGCCAGGGTTTAGTCCTGCTGCGGACTGGCTGCCTCCCTGTTGGAGTCTCTACTATCTTTGGAGTTTTGGCCCAACAGTGCTGAGCTGCCTCACAGCCAACTGGGTCTCACAGCAGAGCCATACCTGCCAAATCCGGTGGTTAGCGACAAAATAAAGGATCAGCAGTTAATGGGGCTCATTTATCAAAGCAGATATGAACAAATGCCTTCAGAAACGGTCTGACAGTGATCTTGATAACTTACAACAGCTCTGGGATTTATGTAACGATTCATATGAAAACTTTTGCTGCTCTCTTGTTAAAGTGTGAAAATTTTTAAGGTCAGAAAAGTGCTTTTCAATATAAGCAGAAGCAAACTTGAGGCACTTATGCGTAGGAGCAGCAGCAATGCCAAGGTTAAAAAATAAACTCTTACAAAACATGAAGAAAAACAAAAGGTTCTGACCTGTGTATGGTCGAAAATTCAAGTAGAATATACATGAGTTTTCACCCAGAAATTAGTTCTCAGGTCAGATTTTCAGTTAAATAATCAATTTAACTGTGCTTCTGCGCTGTTTCTTGTTCCAAAAAACAAATCAGAGAAATGAAACAAACCTCTGTTTAAGAGTGTTACAAAATAAACTGCTATTGTTAATCTGTCGAGCTCTTCTCCAAGCCAATGAGATCGTATGTGATTGATAGCACCTGTCTTTTGTGTTGGTTTGACGGACCAGCTGCCAGTTATGCAAATCCTCCTAAAGCTTTAAAATGGCTCATTCTTCATTCACAAAACAAACGAGCTTATTCAGGTGCAAAACTTGTCCTCGTACTGTTTCCTTCACATCGTTTATTTTATCTTGGAATATATTACAAGATGAAACCTGGTCTATCCATTTTTACAATAAATTTAGTGGGATGAATGCTTTTTTTTACAATTCTAATTAGCATTATACACACTGGACGTGAGAGACATATTAATTTCTGAACATTGTCTACAAGAGTCAGCTATGGCATAACGACTGATGTGTAAATGTAGTGAAACACTCACTTCACTAAAATTAAAAGTAAGGATAAAATTAATAGTGGGCCAGCTAAATTAATAATGTCTGTTACGTATCAATATCTATCTTAAGTTTGCTAAAGTAGCTGCTGATGAATTCAGCTTTTCATTTGTTAGAGAAAACTGTATTTTTTCTGGCTGCACGGAGTCACTTGGCGGGCAAAGTACTGAAAATCTCTACTTTAATGACCCAAGTAAAAGTGGAAATGATCAATTCACAAATCTTTTCTAGTAAAGGTAAGAGTTTCAGGTTTCCTTGTGTCTTAATATTTGTGTGCTGAACAACATAAAACAGGATAAGAACAGCACTTGTTGCTAGAAATGTATTCAATTATAACACAAAATGCCAGTGTTACACATGAAAAATTAATGTTGCTAAGTTAAGCTAGCTAATCCCATTTTCACCTCCAGTTTGTGCAATTTACGTAAGTGTGCTGTTGTATGTTAGAAGTTTTTAAAAGTGTAGATGTTGTTTTTTGTTTTTAGATTTTGGTATAAATAGTATAGTTTGATGAGGACAGTGATTGGTGCTTGAAGTTGCTTCTTGTTCTGGGTTTTGTTCCACCATCATCATCATCATCATGGGAAAATGTAGGTTGTTTTTCACCCAGAAAGCTTCAGCTGCAGTACAGGTGCCCCTCAAGACCCCCCCTGTATTCTCAATCCAAATATAGAGCAGGTTAGCCATAATGAAGGCATAAAGGGCAACAGCAGCTTAGTATATGGAAGATTTCTGGCTAGAAAAAAAGGGCTGGAAGTCCAATTTGAAAAAAGAAAAATTAAAAAAAAAAAAAAAAATTTAATCATGTGTGTTACTGTTACTATGTATGCCCAGAGAAGCCCCATCATTGTTATTGTTTAAGTTGTTCTTCCACTACCTTTGGCTCTACATACAGGTGAGATACTCTTCACGTTTGACAGAAGACTTATGTGCAATTGTTGTTTGAAAATGGGATTAATCAGCTAAGACTCGCACATATTTTTTGTAGACTACGACTAAACCGCCATCTATGGTATCTTTATCCCATAACTCCTAATTGCCTCCCATCCCAACAGAGATAAAACTACACTTAAAAAATTATGTAGGGTGGTTTAAGAGCTCAATATTTTAAAAGAGAGGCTTCTTAAAGTGGGAGGAATATTGCTCTAAGTAACTGTATTATGGCTTAAACATGGGTATTTATGCTTGTGGAAAATTTGGACATATTGTCATTTAATCTTAATGAATACAATGTTTTAAATAAATGTTTGAGGTAGACAGCTCTGTTCAGAGCCTAAATTTCTGCACAAAACTTTTATTGTAAATTATGCATAACCCACCACATTAGTTTTGCTTCACAGACTCTCCAAAGAAAAGATGTGCTTTCTCCCCGGAGGCACATGGACTGATATCTGAATTTCTTAACTGGCTACAAGCATATAACATGTTCCTTATTGAAAATGCAATATAATGAAATTCCTACTTCAAACCTAAACTTTAGTGTGAAGCACTTTTGCAAAGAATGCTGCAGATACCAAAAGGATTTTTACAGCACCATTGTGAGCTGAAGCACTTACTGTCTCCACATTAAACACAAAGATGTTCAGCTCTCCATTAAAGTGCACGAAGCGTCTGCAGCTGATTAATCAACAATTCATCAACTTTTCAATGGAAAAGGCATTCACAGCAGGTCAACACATCTTGTCAGAAAAAAGGTAGACGATCCAAATAACACATTTTAAATGGAAATCTGAACCAATGAATAATGGATTTGTGATCATTATCATAAAAATGAACACAGACAAAATCAATATAACACATCAGCAGCCATTCTAGCCATAAAAATGGCATACATGTCTGTGCCCTCTCTAAAAGCACAAAACTCCATGTATTTGAGCATTTTATTCTAAGAATAGTGAGCTTATGGACCATCTGACTCAATTTTGAGTCTCGCTCCACATGGCAGTTCCTAAAAAAGACAAAATAAAAAGCTTAGGTTGCTTAGAAACAAGCCCAATGACCTTTCATACAATTTGCCTGACTTGAAAGACCCGTTAGCTTTCAAATGAGAAGTCCGGTAAATACGACCCTGACCTCGTGTTACAAAGGGTTTGCTTCAGCCCGGGCATCGTGCATCTTCTTCCTTTCTGCTAAGAGTCAAATATTTTATTTGGCGTGTGGGCTATTTCTCCCTCGCAGCTGCAGCCTCGGAGAGTGCATTGCTAGGGCAGCGCTACCAAGCGGAGGAGGCCCGTGGCAGTTCTTGGAGAGAGGCAAAGTAGGTTAAAGTTTTACGATGCTGATAACTGAGTCGAGTTGCTGAGGGCCTCTGAGAAGCTTCATGATTGCACGAAAAAGCACACAGGGGCACAGACAGGGAAACACACACAAACAATCACATCACAGAACCAGACGCTGATTTCTTTGGAGTCGGAAATGCCCCAGATGCAGCGGCAGCTCTCAAATTAAGCAGCTCAGAGACAGAGGAATAAAATGCGTTTCCATTATGGGGCAAATATTCCATCTACCTCCTGTCATAACGACACTGTATGGCAGCATTACGGGGAAATATCAAATTAGGCTGTTTCATTTGGAGGACTGTTGTGCATTGCGAACAGCTTTGGAGATCAATTGAGCTGCTAGGTAATGAGCGGCAGCGGCCTGCTCTAATATACTCAGTAATGTTCTTTTGATTGCTTTGGTTAATCTCGCTCTGACGTGCAGTGGAGGAAGCCCCCTCTTCCTGCAGAAACACACTCCTCAGCCCAGGTGAGAAGGAAAAAAAAAAAGAAGAAATGAGGAGCAGTGTTACAAAAGTCAAGTGATATGAATTGGGTTATTACATCTGGACAATCTCTCTTCGTGTTTTATACCACCAGGAATTCATTATGCTCCAAGACGACACCATCTATCTCTGGTTTTATGCTGAATAGTTTCAACAGAAACATTGAAATAAGAAGAAGAAAAGAGGCAGCTGAATGGGCCACAGTGGACGATCTTCATATGAAGTGTCGGCGATGTGTTGATGCTGAAGTGGATGGAATCAGACACAGCACACCACTCTGCTCTCTGAAAGCAAATCCTCTCACTCATGCAGCACTCACAAACAAGTAATAGGAGCTCTGTCGCTCCACAACAACACTCACAGCTGTGACCATTTAATATGCTCCGGCTCAGATTCATTCCTCTGCACCTTTTGCTCTCACAGAAAATGCTAACAAACCTGTCCAACCACTTTTGCAATATGCTGCACCACACTACTGCATGCCACACCATCTGCCACGTTTCGCTGCGCAGTGTGAATATTTATTTGCTCAAACTGGATTGCTCAGCGTCCACCTACTTTTGCAGAATTGTCCCCGTGCTTGCTCCGAGAAAGCTGTCAGATCGGGGTAAGAGCTGTGTGGGACTGAGCAGGTGTCTGATTTTTGGAGACAGGCTGCTGATGACTTCGCGTGACTCTTACCTCTCCACGTGGTCCAGGTTCCCTGAGACACCCAGTCCTCCGATGGTGTAGAGTTTGCCGTCATATACCAGGCTGTTGTGTCTGCAGCGAGCCACCGTCATCCTGGACACCAGATTCCAGTTATCCAGCAGGGACATGTAGCACCATACATCAGCCACCATCACACCTGACTCTGTGCCACCTGAAATATGCAATAAAGGTCACCAAAGAGGGTGTGTAAGATCTTTAGGAACCTTCACAGGAAAACAAGAACCTGTCCAAGAACTCAGAAACTTTATCTGGACTTTGAACAAAGAAAATAGACTGTATGTAGTTTCTGTAGAAAAGCTCAACACATAGCATAAAAATAGCTTTTGCTTCAGATAAAGCATTTTTTCAAATGTTTAGACACAATCAGGGCTGTACATTGCTAATTGGTCTAACTAAGATGCTGCTACTGATTCAAACAAAAAAGAATTGTACTGTGTGACTGTGGTATCAGTGTTAAAACAAGGGGCGGTCATTACTTTTAATGTCTTTTAAATTAAAAAAAGTCATGTTGTTAGCTTCCAAACATGTCCTCATCCAATCATCAATTATCACCACTTTTTTCCCTCATCATTTGATATCTGATACAGACGCACAAGATTATTGTCTGTGTCTGATGCTCAAAGCCACCCTGCCACAAAGCCTAAAGAATGGGATTAATAATGTGAAGTAATTCCAGTTTGATTTATTTAACTTAAAAAAAATGGATTAGGTTTAGGAAAAGATAGTTGGTTTAACACTAAGTTTTACTTGTGGTTGTGCATCTTGTATAGACGCTAAAGGGGGCATTTTGTCTATGCATGGGACATCAAGGAGTGTGCAAAGTGTCAATTAAAAACTAATAGTTTCATCATAGTTACATTCAAAAACTGAACAAAGCATAACAATCTATAGATTGTTTGCTTTGGAGTCTTGCAATCTGTTTTCATTTTGCTTCCATTTTCATCCATATATAACATATATCAAGGACTCAACATATAGTAAGAATAATGTTACATAAAATACAAAGAACAAGAGAACTGAGTTGTTTTTTTAACTCATCATTGGCTCTTCAGAAAAAGCATCCAAAGCTCTTTTACCTCCTAGTTTTTCTCTTGCAGCTTCTTAGTACCTTGAACTTTAAAGTGGGAAAGGGCTCTGTTACTTCTTTATTGTTTATACTGCAATAAGAAGGCTATGTATAATGCAAGACTTTCAAGTGAAATTATTATTGAAATTGTGTTTTTCTATTTCCCATTCAGTACTCACATCTCCACTTCTAAAATATGTTTTTTTTTCAAAGTTTGAAAAAGTTGTTGGTGAGTGAGTTGGACAGCTTTAACAGACTGAAAGTTGTTGCTGCTGCTGTGTTGACTAATCAACCAGCCAACCATCAAAACTGGGCTCGTTTCAGCTCTCTTCAAAGCAGCACTGTTAGCTGAGTAGTTTGATATGTAACACCAGCCGTGACTCAGTGACCCTGCTCCGGGTGTGAGGAAGGTTACAGGACCGGAGCCCGTTGATTGGCTAGCTAGAACACCTCTGATTTCTCCACTGGCTGTCTGAGTCCCAGCGGACATGTGCAGACCTGTTCCAATGCCCAAACACAAATTTACATTTATATGAAAAGAGGGAGAGGAAAGGTACACGCAGGACAAATCCTGCTGCATTTCCACAGTGCAATGTCAAGGTCTGAGTACCGTGCAGGATTCTCTCACAAATGGACCGTGGAGGGGGAAATTCAGTCTACCTCTGGAGGAACAACTTAAAGGTGTCTCATAGAGGGAGTCACAGAGTGCACAGTGTGCCACTATGGAACAAAATAAACTGCAGAACACTGCAGCGACTGTACAGCCAGACAGAGAAAAAAAAGTCAAGTTAAAAAAAAAAAAAAAGAAAAAACGCTCCACAGAAGGTAAATAGGAGAGACATTCTATACAAAAAAGACTCTTCTGAAAAGAAAGACATTAAAGTTGTCTGCAGTGTTAGGTTTTCAAAGATACAGATGAATAAGCTTTGAAGGCAGCCACCCTTTTAAAACTAACAAGTTCTCAAAGGTCACAAGAAGTTGGCGATGGTCTGGGTAGCTTTACTTAGCAGATCTTATCTGTCATAGAGTGAAAAAGTCCTCACCAAGAGACCATAAATGTCAAGTGGGGATACTTTTGTCAGGACTCATAATGATGTGATTTTTTTTTTTTAAATGGAGGTCAGAGATCAGAAATACCAAGGTTTGCTTCTCTTAAAACCAAAAAGATTTTTTTTCACTTCAAAAAAGGAAAAGTTTACGAAAAAATTCTGATGTTAAAAAAAGCTAAAGAGAGGAAATGTTTGCTCATCACCTTTTAATGTCAAGTCAGAAAAACCTTGAGACATTTTGAGAGATTTTAATGATTTCCATCCTTGAGAAAGCCTATAGAGTCTTTGTTTTTGTGTTGGGTTACAGCAGGGTTTTGAGCTCAAAGCTAATGTCAGTGTGCAAGCATGCCCATCATTACAACCTTACCTTGCTAATGTTTAATTGATATTACCAGGGATTTTATCAAAGAGGAGCCAAACCGATACAACTATTCTTAATAGATATGTCTGCAACATCAGTGGTGATGGTTGTGTGACATATATCCCATCCTTTCTCCCCAAAAGCCAATCATCTGCTTTACAACAGCTGAACCAGGAAACATATCAAGCCAGTTGTGCTGGTTCTCTTGATAGAGCTGTAAAATTAGTGGATGGCATGACACCTTGTACGTATGTCATAGAGATGTACCTTGTGGGAAAAAAGGCATTTGGAATTAAATTTTTGGGCAAACTTTTAAGCATTTTTTTAATCATACTTAACTGACATTTTTATATAAGCAGTTCATATTTCTTGTTCACCACTAAGAGTGAAGCTATGACTCAATTTCTATTCATTTCAATAGAGGCCTGGTCTTGTTAGCTTGAAAAAACTGCCTGGGGTGCTGCCAGGGCGGCTTCTGAGTGGTGAGACTTACCTAGAAGCACTTTGATCTAATGCTAACAACTGCTAATTAGCAAACACAAGCACAGCTGAGGGTAAGATTAGTTTTTGCAGGTAACTTGTCACACAGTAAACAAATGCAAAATTCCGAATTCAACTTAATGATGGCAATACATAAAAAATCCGGGGAAGGGCGAAAAGTTATTATAATTCATCCTGACAGAAACATGAATATCTGTACCTAATTCAGGTAAATTAAGAATAATTAAAGGAACTGAAAGTTGCTGAAATATGTCACTCGACACCACAAAGGTCAGGTTTTATGGCAGTGCTGAATGAAAACTCAGAGGACAGATTCTACGGGGACCATTAATGTCACAGCAATCTGTCCACTTGATGAGATCATACGAACCAAAGTCACTGATACTGACAATGTCATCCACACATGCTGAGACATGCTGCTAACATGGTATGAAACCATGGCAAGCTACATCAGCCTAATGTTAGAGTGTAAAAACTAAGCGCCCAGTCATGGAAATCTTAAATATAATTCTAATGATGTACTATGATGTACTTTGTTTTTTAACTTTAAAAGTGGATGTGAAATGTTCCTGGATGCAGAGCGAAAACCTTCTTCTACCGCAGTGTGATAAACTGATGGCATCTACTGTCCTCCTGCTCTGTGCCACTAAATGACTGTGACAGGAAAGCTACAATTGTGCTGCTGGAGTGGGCGATTTAGCTCACCTGACAGGTAGATGTTGTCTCCTGCCGAGATGACACTGAAGAACTCGCGGTCGTAGAAGGGCAGACTGGCCAGTGGGTACCACTTGCTGTTCTGCGGGTTAAAACAGGTGACTGCTGTCAGGGAGCGCTGGTTCATCCCAATTGCCTGACGCCCTCCCACCAGAACTATCACCTCCGCTACACCTGGAGGACAAAAGAGCGGGAAGAGGTAGTGGGGAGAGGGTGATTGGGGTACACAAAAGGAAGGAAAGAGACGGGAGAAAGCAGACCGTCAGGGAAGGTCTCCTCCAGTAAATAAGGGCTAACATTAAATCAAAGCCTATTTGTGCTGCAGTAACTAACAGACATA
>JAPZDW010000010.1:6507378-6519699 GCA_029814725.1 Acanthurus nigricauda
CACAGCACGACCGACTGTGTGGGCTGTAGCTGCTGCAGTAGTGGGGAAATCACACATCTCATTACAATGAAAAATGCTTGCGGTGATTGCCTGCAAGGTCTGGATACAAAAAGAACCATTTGCAAGTAACGTTTGAATGGTAGATTACAATAGAAGTTTCTATACTACTGTTTGGTAAAGGGGTTTTTAGGTCAATACCTTTAAAATCATTGAGTATGGATTCTTAGCCCTTAATGGACAACACGTGGTCACTCCTTCATGGTTGATTTCTCTACTAAACACTTGTAACAGAGTCAGTGTTGTGCACTCATTCAGCTCATAATAAGAAGCTACCTGTGTCCTCCTCTCCCTGGCTGCTGTCAGAGGAGGTATTGGTTGCTATGTCTTCTTGGTCATTGAGGTCATCGTTCTCTGCTCCGTCCTCCTGCTCAGGCTCACGGTCACTGTCAGAGGACAGACCGCTCAGAGTGGGGGCGCTGTGCATCTCCCTCCTGGAGTAACACAAATAAATGAGATATATGAGGAGAGCACTTTATCATCTGCACTGGGTTTATGGAATTATTGTAATCAGTGACAGTTCTTTGAAAGGTGAAGGTGGTGTGTGTTGTCACCTGAGACTTGAGGTCTTGCATGGTGCTGCGTTCGGGTTCTGTCGGAGCTGGCAGAGTCTCTCTCTCATGCTGATTGTCAGCTCTGGAGCCAGTCGCCACACAAAGATACAGCTGGGAGATAAAAGCATTCAGGCATTAAAAATTCAACGTTTCATTTCAGCTTGACTATTGAAGAAACTGTCTGCAAAAACATTTCAACAATGTTTTCCACTGGCAGCAGAGGCTGAAGATGTTTTTAAGCCGGGGAGCTGCTACAAAACTAGCTGCAGTAGTTTTATCCTAGTGTGATATTCATATCTGAATAGCTCTGGTTTTCACTAGTATACTCCAGATTATAAGGGCATCCACACACAGGACTGTTTCTCACCTGTCCCCTGACACAGAAATCAAATGCTTGCAGTCATTGGTAAACTTCATCCCAGTGACAATCTCTGCAAAAAAAAAAATTATAGCAACATTATTCATATTGTGCTCCCTGGCAATGTAAGGGATCGATATTATTCCCTACAGTAATAAAAGTTTGATTTACTCACAGCTAAAAAATAAAATATGACTATGTGTCTTTAAGAGTTGGGTGTGTGTTCTGTTACCAGAGTGTCCAAACATAGTGGCGACACACTCTCCGGTGTAGAAGTCAAATATGTTGATGTTTTTATCGGAGCAGCTGGTGGCCACATATTGCCCTGACGGATCAAGCTGAACCTGCCACAACAAAAGGGTTCTATAGTCAACATACTGTATAAACAGGAGTAAGTACAGTAAAGGAAGGCATGTGGTGTGTGGACTGCGGAGGAGAATGTCACCCTGAGCAGACTGCCATCCTCACTCAATGACCCCTTGTAGAGTTTCTTCTGTTTGCCGCTGCTGATGTTGAAAATCCTGCAGTCAGAAGGAGAAGAAACCTCATGAATTTAAAAAATTCATCCAGTTATTTTCCTTTTTTTAAAATCTATTGCTACCTTCAGAAACACACACGCACATACACACGCATGCATGCCCTCACACTCACCTGATGCAGCGGTCCTGGCAGCCGAAAGCAGCGTACTTGCATGTGGGGTCTACACTCATGTCATACAGCGTGCTCTTCCTCACTGTGTGGTGCGAACGCCTGAACTCTGTTCCTCTGTCAGTCTGTGAAACAAAAAGAGTCACTGTGAGGCGTGTGCTGAGGAAGCAGGCTACTTCGGCTTAACATTAGATAGCTTTAACATCTGCAGGCCAATCGAAACGTAATGAAGCACTAAAAAAGGACACAAGATGCAAAACACAACCCGTGAGCTTCCTATGTGAACTGTTACACAGGTAGTCCACAACATGGGTCACTCACCCTACATATCATTCAGTATTTCTCATTAAAAATATCTAAATAATTAATAAATGATTACCAATAAACGACCTGGTTGTGCAATAAGTAAAGCTTACAGGAAGCATTATTTGAGTTACTCCATATAACTTAACCTTGATCTTTAGATTCCTCATGTTTTTGCTTTATTTAAACCTCTCGTCTTTGTATTGTAGTATAAATAAAACTTAGGAGCACTTAAGCAACAATGCAGTGATTATTCTTATTCTAAGTCAGCCACCTTGCAGCTCATTTTATAGGCTGACAGAAATAGCTATAATCTATAAAAGACTACATGCATTTATATTTACTGGAAAGAATGTAGCAAATCTGGCAAATGTATTCAGATGTCTTAAGGTTTCAGGGATCAGTTTAACACACGGTACACATAGTTGATATGCAAAAATATTCATGAAAGGCACAACATGAAGTATTTGTCTCAGTTAAAGTTTGTCAGAATTAATATGCTTGACAAAGACCCAATTTGTGATTAAGTCATATCATATTTGAAGTTAAGTCTGTAGAAAGTCAGTGTGTGCACATCCAATTGTACATGCATGGTAAGAAAAGACTAAACTGGCTCATTATGAATCCTTGAAAAGACAGATAATAATAACAAATACTATTAAATTGGCTCATTTACATTCTGTGGGGAGCAAAGAGCTGTCAGAACAAGTTTCTACTTTGAATACTCCATAAATGTCTGGATACTGAGGAGAAGTTTTACGGAGGACTAACAAACCATCATTTATAGTGCTCTACATCGGTCATTAGTCACTGCTGTTGACTGGATCGAGTCTTATGTTTAATAAGAATGTTGTTACTTATGCAACTCTGACCGAAAAAGTAAAATGTCCCAGTAACCCAGAAGCAAATCTAGAGGAGAAAGCTGCGGCAGGATTTCTCCTTTATCGCATTTAGTTATAAAACTTGCATAAATGCACCAGTACAAAAGCTCCTTTTGTAGTACATGCTGTATAGTTGCATTCACAAACAGAGTCTAAATAGATTGTGTTACTGTTGTACGGCACAATGAGTCCTTAATGTACGGACTTAATAAAGAATTTGAGTCAAAAGCAATAAGGCAACAAGGAATGCTGAACTAAGTTAAGCTCCTCATTGTGTCTTTCATGGACAGAAATAGTTACAAAATTTTTTTGGAAATGTCTTCTGGTGAAGCAAGACAGTCTGCTTTCTAATCGCCACGTTCTTTGTAATAAAATATTAAGCAGTAGGTCAGGAGAAACTAGTCACTTTGGAGAGATTTCAAAATAACTGCAGGATAAGCTAGCTTAAAAACAGCATGCTGCTTTAACAAAATATTTGAAAGATGTAAGTAAGACACAAAAAAAGACATTAAGCTTGACCAAAAGTATGGTTAAACATTTTAGATAATATGCTGTGTCACTTTCTTGTGAAGATTTAGAGGAAAAGCTCAATACTCCCCTTATGTTTGTGCAATAAATATATAGCTGTAGCCAGTAGGCGGTAAGCTTAGCTTAGCACA
Organism: Acanthurus nigricauda; assembly: GCA_029814725.1. Classification (NCBI taxonomy): domain Eukaryota; kingdom Metazoa; phylum Chordata; class Actinopteri; order Acanthuriformes; family Acanthuridae; genus Acanthurus; species Acanthurus nigricauda. The sequence goes on from JAPZDW010000010.1 coordinate 6,510,839, forward strand.
AGGCTGCAAACAGAAACAGCCTGACTAGCTGCATGTTGTTTTTACACTTTGGTTTTAGTACAGAATAACCCACGAGATTTACCATGTTAGTTATTGAGGCTAACTGTCTCCCTCTATTTCCAGTCTTTGCACTAAGCTAAGCTAAGCTAAGCTAGGCTGCTGGTTCCAGCTATGCACCTTTTTGGCAGACAGACATGACGGTTTCATGGATGTTTGTAGATGTTCTCATCCAACTTTCAGCAAAAAAGCAATGAATTTTTACATTAAAAAAACAGAAAAACAAAAATATTTTTCATGCAGGCACATGACGGTGATTTTTTTAGTCAGTGTAATAATATTTGTATGATGACTTTAACACGTACATTGTGTTTCTTGGATATCGTCTGCCTGTTAAAAGATTAGTGCTTAATGGTGACTGAACTTTGCTCAGACATGTCTTACCTTGTGTGCAGTGCGGAAATAGATACTCTTGTCTGCACCACAGCTGATCATTTTCACCTTGTTGTCATTGGCTGAGGAACAAAGACAAGTATTTAATGATTACTTTTTTTAACAAAAAAAGTTACCGAGGTAATTAGGGCTGTAGGCGATACATAATTTATGCTAGTCTTCATCAGTCAGCTATAACTGGCATTTTCAAAGGGATTTACTATCCCAGGAACAGTCTAGACAGAAGATTTATCTCAAATGTAGACAAAATTATTTAATTAAATACAAAATAAAGGACAAGATTAGGGCTTTGTGTCTAACAAACATAGCTCCACCTGACTACACATGTATATTTGTCGTCTATCATTTAAACAAACAGCGCTGCAGGCTAAATAAAAGAGGGCTTTTTTGTGCGACTGAATGGAGATGAAAACATGGATTAAAAGAAGATTAACTGTCAGATGTTGACAGTGTCTCAAGTGGCTCACCAGCAAAGCGGACGGCTGTTATGGATGAAGAGTGCTCGTCGAGTGTCTGCACAAGACTGTAGTCATCCTCAGCATCCAAGACGTGGATCAGACGGTCCCTGCTAGCTGTGGCCAGCAGCTTCAGACCTGACAGTGATAAGGCACTTTGTCACATACCCCATAAGCAGCCAAATACTCCTTAAGCATGCCATCATTATAATGCCATCACACAGTCACATACACACACGCTCACCAGTTTCTGGTTTACTGTATTCAAGACAGAGGATCTCAGCATCATGAGCCTCCACTTTCAGAATCTCTTCCATGTTGCTGAGGTCATGAACCCTGTGGGACATAGATTTATATTTTTTTAGAGATGGAGGTCACCTCAGTCAGTCATCACTCACTCTAGCCTTCTTGTTATACCTCAGGATCCCGTTGCGATCTCCTGATGCCAGGTGCTTGCCGTCTGGACTCACACAGATGGTCCTGATGCCCGTCCTGCTCTCTGCTGTCTGTCCATCCCCTGGTTTGTCTGCATTCGCATTTGTTGTACAGTCTGGATCCAGCAAGGCACTAGTGTTTCCATCTACGTAGATTATATTCAAAAGGTTCTGCAGAGAAATGACAGAGAGAGAAATAACTATACAAAGGGAGGAACTGTACTCCTGAAATGTCCACATTTTGTTTGACATGAAGACATATGGCATTCAAAGCCAAACTCACATTGCTGAGGATATTTTGAGAATGTGTCCAGTCGTCCATGCGCCACAGTCTAATAGTGTTATCGGCTGAGCAACTGAGGAATGCACCTGATGACAGACCTGCACCCAGCTCCCCAGGAAGATCTGGGAACATCTGAGGAGGGAGGAGACAGAATGATGGGTGGGTGTTCAGGGAATAATTACATTGCCGACATGTTGGTTAGCATGTTCTTTTGCTCATGTTTATCTGTTGACTATGTCCAAACAAATCTACAGTGTGCTAAAAATGTTAGCTAAAGTTAGCCTACAAAGTTACATGATGACTAATGCCAGCTTGTGAGCGGGCAATTATATTACTTGTTGGTGTTGATAGAGAAAGAAATGCCAAAGTTTTGCTATTGATCAAACCCCAAATTTCCCAAGATATGTTAGCAACACGCAATCTTCTGTTCTGTTAGCTGTTCTGTTAGCTACTATCAACACTGAATCAGAGGCTGGTTTGAAACGTGTGTCATCGTGGTTAAAGCACTTTGTATAATTTACTTCCTCCTGCACATTTACCTCCAGGTCCCCGATGCAGGCAGCATGGAAGAGAGCAGAGTGCACCTTCCCCACCCTGTTGACATCTCTCACATCCCACACATACAGACTGTGGTCATTATAAACACAGCTGAGCCAGTGGCTGATGGGGTCGTAGGTAACAGCGATGGTGTCTGGGTAATGGGCGTCTGTCTTGGTGGAAAATAAGTGGCTGAAGGAAAGGAGATTTAGACATATTTTTAAAAGGTCATAGAACAACAGCGACCAGACATTTTCTTTAAATTAGGAGAACATTTTAACCAGGACTGGTGCAGGGCGGGTTTTTATATGCTTATTGCACTACTGAAAATACCACATTTAAACCTTACAGAAGACAGAAGGTAAGTGTGTCATATCAGTAGAAAAATGAACATTTAAATCATAGTATTTATGGTAATTCTCGTTAAATGCTCAAAGAAGGGTGTGATTTTATGGCCTCTTTTATGGGGCTCTTTGGTAAGTGCAGGCCCCGAGTTGACTGCCCATATTCATAAAACGCACTATTAACGTCCTCAAATGTAAGAAAAGTTTAGGAGTTATTTTAACTGTGAAATGTTGCCACTTCAAACAGGACACTCTATAAATAGAGAGCATTTACTCCTGCAGTGGATCTCTGCCAAGGAAAGGCTGAGTTACTCCTGAGCTCATCCTCACCTGGCTTCAGTTACGGCCGAGACGTCAGAGCCGAGGGGGTGCGGCCGTGGCAGAGTGCAGACAAAGTGCAGGTCAACAGGGCTGAAGGCTCTCACCGTCCCATCAGCACAGCCACAGAAGATCACATCCTCAGACAGAGACAGAGTCTGGGCCACGCCCGTCTGCAAGGCAGGACACAGCAGGCACATCTCACAATTCAATCATTTACAGATGGCTAGGTTCTATATATAAATACATTGTAACTAGGTGAATGTGTCAACAACAGTCCTGCCTGTCAGAAATGATAAAGGTTATGGAGGGTTTTAGAGGAGCATAAGTGTGTCATTATTGGAATATATCCAAACACATCCTGTACTTGTCCTCTTCCCTGTTGCTTGTATCTGTCTGATCCTCTGACAGAAGGAAGAAGCAGGAACCACACACCTTCAGCTTACCTCTTGATTAAACACAACAGTTGGACATTTACCATTAGCACTATTGGTTGTGCAGCACTCTATAATGGATAGTTACATACACTGTAGATTTAACACTAGTGAAGGTTAATTAGGTGAGTGAGATACCAAATTATTTATACTGACAATGCATAAAACACCGTAGTGTAGCATGTAAGGCCTTTTAAGCTATAATTTTGCAATGCCACTTTATGCTAGTCTGTTTTTCAAGGACTTCTGCAGACATGTCAGAGGGTGTAAAAACATGAGGAGTTATATTTAATTTACATGGTTCTCCCCTGTAAAAGGTTTTTTTAAAAAAAATCTGAAGAGGGGCTAAAAGAACATTCACGATTTCTCCTGCAATGAAAAATCACTGATCAATTAATCACAAGTCTTGTGCCCCACCCACCTCTGCTGGGTTGACTGGTTCAAGGTCAGAGCACATCGAAATGGCTGAGCCTCACAGGAAACATCAGAGAGATTCAGTCTTACATGCTTGAGTCTCAGTCAGACCCAGACTAAGTTGAGAAGTCTGCTGTTGTGCACTAGCTAGCAGCGGTGTGCAGATTAACAAAGAGAAAAGTCTGCACTGTAATGTACTATAAAAATGTTTGCATTGTTCTGAATTGTTTTCTTTTAATTAAATGAATCCTATATTAACATTAGTTGTATTTTGTATTGAAACTCCCCAGTTTTTAAAGACTTCTGCAGATGCTAAGCTGTGTCTTTTCTGGCTGTACTTCATCTACAGTTCATTTCACAGAAAGATTGCTCTCACTTATTGTACCAGTAACTTCTCGCCACTTTGTTGCTTATGTGTATTTGTTATTGCTGAGATAGGTTTACTTTGGATATTATGTTTTTGCCTTTCCCTTTTCTTAACACTGACTACAAGGATAATGATGTGAGCATAACCACGGTACTTGAAGTGGACACATGCTGTATTATGATAGTAACTACTGTTAGAGCCTCAGTGTAAACACTAAGACAACCTAAGAGGCTTTACACAACGCTCCTAAAATAACCTCTTATCATATTGGAAAATATTTTGCTTAAGGGCCAAACTTGTGTTTAAAACTTTAGGTAGTTTAAACATTTAGATTTGGATTCAATAATAAATTGACTGAGATAAAAAAAAAAAAATCTATTTAATAATGAAAGGATATTTTGTTTCGGAAATACAAAGGCATATGTTCATAAATAGATTAGGCTTACATATTTTGGAGTTGAACTCATGTCTATCCCTTTAGGCATTCATTAAGCTTGACTGGATGACTGAAAGATATTACACTCACATTAGATGGAACGTCAAAGCCCCCACACACCCTCTGTATCCCCTCCATTAATCTTGATTGTGGTATTTTTTTATAACAAGATGTATTGGTAGCCAAAGTAACCTCTTGCTTTGGAAGCCTCCTGTGAGTCACTTACCCGTAGATCCACCCACTTGTCCAGCATCCTCTTGCTGTTGAACTCACACAGCAGGCCAGAGGAGGTGATGCAGAAGGTGGAATCAGCTGTGGAGCCTCGTCCACAGGCCACATCGCAGAAGAAGTTATTCCTCAGCTCTCCCAGCAGCCCCGAGCGGCCCAGCAGAGGGACAGGAGCACTGGCCTGAACACCACAGAGAGCTGAAAGTTAGCTGGTGAAGCTCAGACTAAGAGGTCAAAGAAAAATACTACTTAAGTGTACTATTTCTGTGTGTGTCACATTAGGTCTCCTTTCATTTTTTTTTTAAATGAGTGCATGCATGTAGTTTTTTGTGTGTCATTTTTAAAAGGGGACCTTCTAGGTGTGAAAACAGCTAGCTTTTGAAACAAACAAATAAATAGCCAAATGAAAAGGCAAGGATTTTACAGCTGAATGTGAGACTAGTATTATTTCATCATTTTGTGTTTCATTATTTGAGTGTTTCTTTTATTTGATTACACAGTAAGAAGTTGTGAAGAAAAACTGTGTGAATATCATTCCTTTGAGGAAACTCAGCTCTGATGTCATAGAAACAGGAACTGAGACAAAACCAAACTCTCTGATAACTGTGTTAGTGCTTTGTAGTTTGGACAATTTTCATACTGTGTCCAAGTGTTTGATAAAAAACAAGACTCTTCTAAAGGAACACACCATCATCATAATCCAGTCATACCTTGCTGGTCTTGCTTTGGTCCAGATACCAGAATTTGACATGTCTGTTCCCCACAGTCACAAAGTAGGAGCTGTCCTCAGAAAAAGACACACCTGTCACCTTACTGGACACTTTGTTGGCAGCCACGACTACATCTTTCTGCAAGTGAACAGCACATGATCAAATTATATCCTTCTGTGAGCTCCAATACCTTTTGATTTGCTACAAGTTGTACAAAATGTGTGGATGGAGAAAGGATGGCTGTTTCTCTATGTTTCTGTATGCTTTGCAAAGCTAGAGTATCAATCTTAAATGTTGGAGTGAGACATACTTTCCACGCCCAGACGTTGACATTCATGTCATGCTGGTTTCCCACGCTGACAATGTACTTGCTGTTGGGAGAGAAGGCCACGCAGGAGACTCCATATTTGTGTGTCTGGAGCTCCGCCACCTGTCTTCGTTCTGCCACATCCCACAGTCTCACTGCCGGAAGGTGACCGCTCTGGTGAAAAGGAAAGAGGGATGTGCAAAGGATGAAGTAACAAAAGAGATAATGGAAAGAAAATAGCTGATTGTTATGAAAGGAACGCTTCATTCTGATGTCTTAGTTCTACATTGTGCCGCATATTACATAGAGTCAGTAGTCAGTCTGTCCAGCTCTCTAAGAGATAATCCTCTCTGTCCTCTGCTCACTTGTTCCTCTGCCTGTTCACATTATTCTCTCTCAGGGATCAAAAGGTCAGCAGGCTATTCATGTAGTCTCTTATTCTAATATGGTAAACGACCTTTCAAAGGTCAGAGTTAGTAGGTGAGAGGAGAGGCAGCATGAAGGACACTGCAAATGGATGACATTGAGCTAAAGACTGAGCTGCATACAAAGCAGACAGAAAGAAAAAAAGGAAAGACAACTAAAAAAAGATGCGCATGCTGGCCCGTCCTTGATGTAAATGAGTTTCTGTTTGGTGAACGATTGCGTGTGAGGGATGTTTGTTATCAGATTATTCACTCTGGAATATCTCGAACTCTTAAAGAGCTGAGTGATGTTTTCAGCTTTGATCACAGACACGAAACTTTGTAAACATTTAGTTGTTAACAAAGATCAGTTGTTTTCTGTAAACCTCTGATTTGGCATTCAGTGGCTTTTAAATGGCAGAACGGACTGTCCTCGTGGTGTTAGGTCTTTTGAACTTTGCTCTCTGCTGTCAAGGCAACTACTGTGTGCATATCCACTTACGCAGAGCAGTCTTTAATCGGCTTGGTTTGGCTGTGGTGGATTAAGACAGTGTGTTGTGTTGACGCAGACACTGTAACTACAACATAACCGCTTGATTGACAAATTATAGTAAAACAGGAGTGAACATGATCTTGGGCCCCATTATTGTATCACTAAATTCTGCTGGGATGATCTCTGACTTCTTTTGCAGTGTAAAACTGTAGCCTGGAAGTATCCTTTTGGCTAAATTCACTTTATTCTGCTGAAATGCTAACCAAAGAAAGTCCTCTGAAATTACAAGGGATAAAAAAAACTAAAGTCATATGAATAAAATATACATTTCTAGGGAGAAGATGTGGGATGTCCTGTGTCGCAGAACCAATTATTGGTCAGCAGGGTTTTCATATCTCTCACTATGATCAACTCAGCTCACTTGGAGCCTCTACCCAGGCGATTAGAAAAGTACCAGCTGTCAGGTACTAAACATAACGGAAATAGAAAAGAGAGCAATTAGAGTGCAGTCGCACCGACTCATGCCATGTGGTGGAAAAGACCTGAAAAAAGGCTCACCTCTCCAGTGACCAAGTATTTGCCATCAGGGGAGAAGGACAAAGCTGTGATAGTCTTTCTGTGAAAAGTCAAAGAAATTGAGAATTACAGCTCAGTGTGAATTGTTCTTGAGTAGTTTTAACACTTCACTGCTCTGTTTAAATGCAGACTGTGTTTGCATTAACTCACCTTGAAGTAATTATGTGGTGCTGTTTGTTCTTCTTAGGGTTCAGCAAAACTACCACACACCTACACAAGGAAGAACATGATAAAGAGTGAAGTTTACGTAGATATGTGAACAGATCTAGTAACTCAGGTTTTATATGTATTCCTTGAATAGAGATAAAAGTTTGGTTTAAGTGGAACATTTCCATTGATGCTTTTATCTGATGTGTTTTTGTATCTATGCAGTCAAGGTGTTGAGAAATAAGAAATGCAAACAATGTTTTTCCAACACAGTTTAGGTCAACAAATGAACAAATGAACTCTCCATTCAAAGCGCATATTTGTGGCGCAGCATTCAGATGCTCACTGATTAAACACCATGACCTTATAAACACAGTCTCTTGTGCAACACAGGCATCCATACAGAATTACTTTAATAGAAGCTAGTATTTGCAGAAGTAAGCCAAAGTCTACTAATCTCAGTCGATCTGTAATTGAACTTTATTCTGTGACCTGTTAAAAGATTTTACAGAGGATTAAAGCAATAACACTGTACAATGCAGCCTTTAGTCTTTTAAGCATGCATTCAATAATATAGAGCAATGTATTAACTCTAAATAGTACTTCATGAGCTGAAATTATTCAAAATTACACACACTGCTTTCAAGGTGGGTTATACAAGGTGGAACAACAGTACAAGAATTTTCAAACTTAAAAACAAAGAAGCTTCAGACAACTGAGCTAAGTCACTAAAATGAGGGCGTCTAAATGTTAGCTGCATGAAATAAAAATAATAATTAAACTATTTATTACTCAAAAGAATGGTGTTAAATTTTGTTAAATTATTCTTTCCTTGTTCTCTTGCTAAAATTTAGGAATACTGATAGCATTTTCAAAACTCGTTTGATTTTGAAGCTACAGTTCAGTAGCTTAGCTAGCATAAACACTATTAATAGGAGTAACCAGCTAACTTAACGCTAATGATGGTGTTAAAACTTAACAAAATTGCATGACATTGTACAATAAATAAACAAAAACAGCAGGTTAATTTGAAAGCTTTTATGTATGCTGGATGGTGGAGCTTGTTACTTTTGAACAGAACTAGTTATTATCTGCTGTTTTCCACTGTGTGCAGCCTTTATGCTATGCTAAGCTTATTGTGGCATTAGCTTCAAATTCATCCTACAGACATGAAAGCAGTACCTATTTTCTAAGAGTACAACCTAAATGCTTGAACTAACCTTTAAAGAAAATCTCACTAACATATTATGAAAAAATATGAATTAAAAACCAAATTAAGAGAAGAAAAGTCTCATTGGTACTTTAATGTTACCCACCTTTGTATCAGTGTCAGTGGGGATTTTAACGCTTCATGGTAAAAGTCCTTCCTTCTTTCGTCATGTGTTTGTGTTATATTCCTAACCCCTGAGATTTACCCACCATTAATTGGATATTTTTGCAGTATCTCCAAATAATACAGCAATAACCGTCATGTTTCCTGCCAAAAAACCTCCTTTACATCCTGTCTAAGAGCACACAAACACC
>JAPZDW010000010.1:7239356-7249423 GCA_029814725.1 Acanthurus nigricauda
CAAAGCTTTTGTTTTGGTTCAGCTGTCTGACTGTGGCGTTTGTTTCGAGCAAATAAAATTATGAACTATTAAAAATAAAAAGCTTATAACTTTGATGTTCAACGCAATAACATGTTAATATTATGTCACAGTTAGAGTGCCCCCTATTGGCAAGAGGAAATTTCATGTTTTAGGCTTCCATGTCGTCCTCATAACAGGTTTATCAGATCCACCTCAAATTTGGTCAAATAAGCCAAAACACCTTAATGTGTCGTGGTTCCTGTCCTTATAAAATGGCGGCGCGGTTCAGTTTCACGTTGAGTCAAAACAAAAGAGGCGGTTGTTACCGTAAAGTTCCTAAGTGCCAAGAACATCTTTACTGCAGACGCACTGAATTATATTTTAGGAACACACACTTTTGATAAAAACTGAACACTAGAAAAAATATATTTTGTTTGTTACAAATTTGATTCATGCACTTAGTAGTTGTATTCATACTACATATTACTCAGTATTTGAGTAAATGTATTTAGTAATATTCCTCTTTTGGTAGTAGTTGATTGGATGTCTTATAGCAGTATTAATAAGGAAAATAAAATTGTTCAAATCCAAAGCTAAATCTAAGTAAGACATTACTTTTATCATTTACTCCTGCGCTAAGTCAAATGTCTGGCCTTTGATTACAGAACTCTATTTTTGTTTCAGGATGTGTGTTCAGACTTCTATACCTTTACCATTTAAAAACCTAAACCCCCTCTGCCCACCCACACAGGTGTTTTTACTTATTATGCCTGATTGGACGTCTTCACAGGACTGCACCAGCTGTGCTACACTAACATCTCCATCAGTCTCCTGCCTGAGTTATTTTCACACTTATCTGATTCTATGGGACAGATTACGTTTACACACTTTGTTGTCAGTATATGGATCTTAGTGACCTCATCTAAATCCAACATAGCTACAGTACAGATGTCTAATAAACCAGTATAAATGAGAACACCTGTGTAGGTGTGCAGGGTTTTTGAGAGGTGAACTTTAGTCTAATATCTCATGTAATTTCCAGCGTGGCACCAGAGCAGAAGTTTAATTGGCCAATAAACTGAAAACACCTGTGTCAGGAGACATTTATTAAATCTGCTTCCTCCTTTTGCTAAAGAAAAATTCAATTGCATGTAAATATGCTTAATGTATTGACTTAAAGTTAAATAAAAAATCTACCTCAAAGCTAAAACATTACAACATTTACCCAAATTTGCCCTGAATTGGATCAGCAGCAAGCCTTTATTCCTGTCCCCTTAACTCCTAATGGTGACAGTGATCAAGTTTGGACTAAGTAACCTTCCAGGTCTCATGTTATTACCAGTGTGTCACACACATCTTTCTCTTTCCTCTTGCAATATAATAACAAGTGAAACATTTGATGCTAGCATAAATAAATTTTACTATGTTGGAAGTACTATTCATATGTATGACAGCCAGTGGAGTAATATAAGTCAGTGTTTCCAGACCTTAAGTGGAGGGAACCATGAGGGTATTTTCCCAACAAAGTCTCATAAGTAATTGCATATAGTGCTGGTGACACAGATTCATGTGGTGAGTACAATACACTCAATAAAGCAACACAAAGGGTACATGTAATCTGTCAAAGCTGTTTTAATTAGGTGTCACATGGAGGAAAAGGCTCCCACTGTTAAAATCCTCAGTCGTCCTGTGTGGGTGCTTGAAAAACACGCTCACCTCAAGCATTTATTCCATCATCAGGTGCTTACATTAGTCAGCTGGTATGCAACACAGTGTCAATTGTTGTTCACAAAGTTCAGTAATTATTACTTACAACGACAGGACTCACATAACTCAGCCCTGTCTGCAAAACATGGTTGTCAGTCTTCTTTGTTAGTGTAAGTGAATTCACACACATGTTGATGGATGAGACTAGTGAGGATAACTATGCCGGCGTTAGTCTTCCTGTGGTTTTTACCTGAGCTCGAAGTGACGGCTGAATCAGACCGCTGCGTCTGCGCCTATCTGCCTATGTTGTAAAAGGAAATCTGCAGTGACAGGCTAGCTAGCATTCAGCACTACCTGTTAGACAAGAGGATTTAATAGACATCTCCTATACCAAACATTTCATTAATAAAAATACACCTGAATTCTCTTTATGTACAACAGAAAAGAAACATTTTCACCTGCATATTCAAGATTCATTTTAATATTATTTATAGATTTTCTGTATTAGAAATATCACTATTTTCTGAAATGAGGATCTTTAAACTAATGTAGTAATGATCATTTCACCCATAAATCATTGAAGTACAATATTTACATATAATACAGAGCCCATTTAATCTGAGAGAATATTAAAATAAATGTTCAATAGATACAAAGGTCTTTTAATTCTATTTATATTTCAACCTTGTCAAGGAGTCCTTACACACTCCAAAAATGTAAAGCCATTCTCCTCTAACAAACTATTAAGTGCAAAAAAATTTGTTTCCATATAAAAAACTATGATTGCAGCATCCAGCGTTGAGACAGAGGGCAATAACAAGCCGTTTTCCCCCCACAAGTGCTTCCAAATGATGTCTTCAAAAACATTACGCTTTGTGTTCCACCGTCATGAATTCAAAAATAGGAAAAACAAAGGAAACAAGAGTGAAAGAAAATCTGTGCAAATTCACTATATAGTGTGACTGAAATAAAATGTAAAGGAAGTAAAAAGCTCCAGACGCTCTCAAACAGGAGTCCAGAGAGGACTGGGGCTGCACAAGGAATCGCCCAGGAAGTGACAAATGAAAGAGACCTGGCATTAGGGATATGCTGCTGCTCCAAAACAATCCCTTATCTGATTCCCTTTACCTTTGTATACATTTGAAGCGACAGAACACAGAAACAAATGTTAGAATCAAACCCATACAAACAGGTTAGGTTGAGGCATCACCACAATGCTTACAGTGTGTCTAGTCTTTAAAATCTACAGGCACAAAGGATTGGGTACTAGAGTTTGTTATTTTCAGACCAGACGCAACTTGATATGACAGGAGATGGAACAATGAGCCATTCAACCCCTCCCATAAACCTCCTGGACGATTTAAAGCTTGCACTCTTACTTCCAGTAGCACCCTTTTTCAACCCCCAGACAAAAAGGAGAGGGGGTCGAGTTTCTAACCCTGGCTTGGCCAACATTGTTTTTCTGTACATGAGCAGTAACACAAAGGGAGCTGGGTGGTTGTAGCGATGAGAATGAAGGTGACACTGGAGGTCATGTGGTGTGTGTGACAGTGTATGAAGAAGCGCTGCAGGGCCTTGGCCATGGTCATCCCCGTCTCTGTTGCATGGAGCTGTCATTAGCAGCACCAGCACTGGGGCTATACTACTGTTCCACTTGGGGAGTTGGCTGGGTTGTTTTGAGATGATAGCAATCCCTGTGGAGAGACAGATAACACACATTGATAACAAACAACAGTGTAACTTGTATGTATTAAAAGAGGCAGAATAGTGAGGCCATGAGGTTTACTGTCGCAGAAAAATGTGCTAATAACCGACAAACTGCTGAGGGGTTTGTAAATTTCTCGCATGAAATAACCAAAGCCTTTGGCTGCACACAGTGGCGTTAACAGCATCTGAATGCAGCAGGGAAAAAGCACGCGAGATAATGCATTTAAGATGAGTCACATGACAGTATCCTCGAGAGGCCTGTCACTCACCACTTTCCCAGGCCTAGCCCATGTGCAAACGAAACCCTCCTGACAGGCTGTTACCAGACAGTCCTCAAGGAAGATTAAAACAGTGAGTCTCTCGTGAGCTATCTTCTTGCACACTAGCGGCTCGAGTAGCGGCACTTCCTCCATGCGCGGGCACAACGTGGTGCCCAGAGTCTTAACTGCTTCCGTTTTTGTTGTCCGCGACGAGCTAAGCTGGTTGAGCTTGTCGCTGCTCTTGCTGCTGATGTGACCCATGCTGTGGTTTCTCTTGTGGTCCTTCTCGTGGCGCTCCTTGCGCGATTCATGTAACGACAGAGTTGCGAACTTGCTGACGCCAGTGGCGATGAAAGCGCTGTCTATGATGCTGTTGCCCTTGGTGCTGCTGCTGTTGCTGCTGCTGCCTGTGTGACTGTTGGGGGTGCTGCCCCCCGTTGGGGCAGAGGAGTGCGGCAAGCTGTTGGACCGAGGCAGGGTGCTGGGGAGGGAGTTAGCTGGGTTTCCGCTTGTGCTACTATTACTCACATTGTCTTTACCGTTGGTGCCACTGGGATTAGTGGTGGATACAGTAGTAGTAGTAGTATTTTGTCAAGTGGCTGGAGGGCTTGTTGAGCTCATAACATTAGTGTGAGTCCTAGTGCGGGACAAAGGTAGGTGAGGAAAGAGAATGTCCTCTGTTAGGTCCCACAGACAGAGTTGGGTATCCTGGCCCACTGAGCCAAATCGGTAGGTCACACTAACAGGCCTACTATCTGTAGAGTTTCTTTTAGAAAGCCGAGAATGAGCACTGTTAGCTCGGTCTCTGCCAAAGTGAATTTGCTCATGGAAGTCCTCGTCACTACCACTGAACTCAGCAGGGGGGTCTCCGTCCTCCACACTGGTGGTGCAGTGGTCAAAAGCCACCACACTCACCCACGATTTATGGCCGTGCCCCCTTGCAATCACTCTGCAGTCTGAGAATGACCATACCGTCACCAGGTCGTCCTCCCCTCCTGCCACAATATATCGTCCATCTGGGCTCCAGCAAACACAGAGTAACCCACCAAAGTAGCTCTTCATTGTTCCATGGAGCTCTGCAGCGTCGAAACCAAACACCCGTAGGAAGCCGTCCTGGCTCGCACAAGCCAGAAACTTGCCGTCGGGTGAGAAGGCAAACTCATTGAGCGCCCCTTCACCTACAGTCCAGCGCAGTAACGGGTTGCGAGCTGACTTGCTCTTGCAGGTATGCACAGCGTAGTTTTCACCCTGCTTGAGGAGCTGGTAGTGAGGTGCCGTGGTGCCACAGGTGTTTTCCACATTGTACAAATACATGCTGCCACTGGAGTGAGCCACCAAAAACAAGCTCTCTGAACCAGGAACCCATCGCACACACGTGACTCGTGACTTGTCTATTAATCTCTGAGGGGAGAGGGACAAAGAAACAGGGAGAGAGAGAAAAACTTTAACACTGGTCAGCTACCTTTTCCATTCTTCTACTGACAGAGGACAACCAAACTAAAGGTTAGCATGATTAAAGTTGTCTTCAGTTTCTTTTATTTTATTCTATTTTATGGCTTGGAACATCAGATGCTGACAGAAACCCACCTCTTCATTTAAGAGTTTGCTTGTCTCCTTCTTAATTTGGTCGATGAGCTGCACCTGACCCGCTGAGAAGCCAACCAGCAGGGAGACGCTCTCTGCTGTAGCTGTGAGGGGGTTGAAGTCATGACAGGTGGGCTGCGTTCCTTTGTATATCCTCTTGTCTATGGGCTTACTAAGATCGGCAGCCTGGAACCAAGAGAGATTCACACAAACAAGTTAAAGAAGCCTCTTTTGGTTTCAGCCATTTTCACATGTGTAGAAAAAAAAATATGAGCGAGGCAGACAATCACTTTTTTCAAAATAAAAACTAACCTAACTATATTTCAGATGCTGCCTTTCCTTCAAGGTGACTTCTAATACTTAACGTCACAACTCAGCACTTTCTAACAGCTTTTGTTGAAAGATTTCTTCTACAGAAAGACTGACTTATAATCCATTTATACTTCAGTCTCAGTAAGGAAGAACAAGAGCAATCAAGCCTGTAAATTAAATTAGATTCTCTCTAAACACCATCAGGGGGACAACTTATCCCACATCTGGATGCCTGAAATGGGTTCAATTTCACTTTTAGTCTGCAGAAAAACACCACTTTGTTGTTTTTTATATATAACTCTATAATCACTCAATTGAAAATCACAACAGCATTGTTATCTGCTCTATCCCTTTTTGTTGGTGTCTAAAACAAACCAACCCAATGTTCCTGGTGAGTGATAATAATGAACAGTGACACATGGAAAAACATTATCCAAAAATAGAGCCTAGTCAGACGATAAAGGTTAACTGGTTAGTCTGTTTTCCATCAGGTAAGGGCTGGGCAATATGGACAAAGTAAAATAACACAGTATTTTTGCCCCAATATCCAACACAGAATAATATTGCAGGCATGACTATTGGCGCTTTTACAAAATACAAACATAGTGAGACTTTTTGTAAAGTATCACCAGTAATCTGAAGTTAATGACCAAGTTAGTAAATGCAAATATTGGACCAGCTAAAGCAGTCTGGTAATTAAAAAAAAAAAAAAATTATACCACTTTACTGTAATGCAGCCTTTCAAACCAGGAGAAGACAATCACAATATAACATCATCCAAATTTTAGACAATATCTAGAATATCTGTTTGTGAATATTGGCTACTTGTGCAGTAAAAAATCTGTTAGGTTGCATAAAAGTATGCAATTTATTTATTTGTATGTATATATATCCACTTTCCTGTATCCCTACAAAACAGCTGTGGGGGAAATAAAAAATAATCAAAAGAAATTAAGACAAACCTACAGGCTACAACAATATGATTCGGGTTCTTAAAAATCTTTTAATTTATAATCTTCTTTTAATTATCTGATTTGTGCATAGAGTGGTATATACTAAAATCTGAATCTTAGGCTGTATCAGAGTAGTTTCCCATACAGGAACCAATGTCAAAACAAACCTAACTACATGACTTGATTTTGGATCTTGTGAGTTTAAACAGAAGGACAATCATCATAATCAGCAGCCATCACTTGTGGTGCGAGCAGACAACAACATTAGCTAAACCTGTGGTAGATCTAAAAGCAAAATGATGATATAGAGCTGACGGACAGAACTGCTTACTAGAGAAAAATATATGTGGTATTGGAGCAGTGAGATGATGCTGTAATGGCTTAATGCTTGATTTCTAAAACTTCCCTGTGGTCTATTTTTAAGCATTAAAAGGAGGCAGAAAGAAAGCTTAGAGGATGTAACAATAAAGCTATATGAGGTAGCTCTAAACATAAAAGGATCTTAGGAATTTAAAGACATTAAAGAATGAAATTGGAATTTAAAGTCATACAATAATGCTCAGCTTTGTCCCCTTAGCTACCAAAATATTTCACAGTTTTGAGATTAAGAGAAAAATGATTCCATAGCTGAGTCCTATGCACAAACCAGAGACAGCTCAGGAACAAATCTAAAGGGTTGGGGTATAAACAATTTTATACTTGATCAGTCTAGGTTTTGTTATTTTCTGTCCAGTTTGGTTAGAAATGCCTGGCACACTGCCACTCAAGTTAAGGTGCACAATGAAAATCCAGACAAAAGTAATTAAATCAAACAGAGGATAGGTCTAGAGACTGTCTGGGTGTACAACAGTAAAATTTGCCCACTGAGGGCAACTCAGTGGGGGAAGTCTTACAATTGTCTAGAAACAGATATAGAGGCAAGATAACACTTAAATTTATATGAGGAGAGATGTGCCAAATGGATACACATGCTGTTTTTTCTCCTAGATTGAAACAAGAGAATGGGCCACATGCCAATGTTGACAACTTGTCCAATATTCTTCATCTGACATCATCAGGCAGCACGACTCCTTATATTTTGAAGTCTTTCTTTGACTTTTATCAAACACAATATCAGTCCCCATGTTGTCTAACCTATCCTCATTTTACACACTATTAGAGCTGCAATGAAGCCTGATGTAGATGTTGGCTTGATAATGTTGATATTGCAAGTGAGGCAGAAGATGAAATCACAGTATGTTAGATAGATCAAGAGCTGCAGGGAAGACGGTCTTATTACACAATCTGGGAGAAAAATCAACATAAATAACACCTCTCTTGCTGCACGACAACAGTTTCACAAAGCCTGCATTATAAGAGTGCAATTGAGGTTGTAAACAGTATGGCGGTAATAGGTCTGACTCTGATGTGAATGCATCACACCTCCACTCTCAACCCCCCGATTAGTCAATCAACTGATCATCCCAGCCTTCAATCCAGCCAACACTGTCAGGAATATTGGATGGCTAAAGCAACTAAAGGGTTGTCTAAGCTCAATTTATTGTCTCTACCACAGTGTATTATCAATATACAATTGATTTTCAATACAGTTGCAAAACAGGTGTCATTTGAGATGGGTCAATTTTAAAACTAGCAATGCAGTGAAATGAAACATACCGCAACATCATTCATTTGTTTTTATATGAAATCCTCAGAATTATATAATTAAAAATACAAAAACTGTTTTTAATAAAGTTATAAAATAAAGTAATTAAGATAATTAAGAAGTAGAGGGAGATAATTATGTTGTTCACCTCAAATCACAACCGTTTTGTTTCCCCGCTACTTGTTTTTAAAGCCTTTCATAAAATTATACTTGAAAGTACAAAAAAAGGAAAAACGTACTTGCAGTGAGTTTTCAAACCGCTCAAAAACACAGTTTACAGAAATAAAACTAAACTTATTTTATCTCATAAGAAAGGACAGATAGACGGTTGCTGTTATCTGTAAAGAGTGTGAATATATTATTTCCTCCACCAGGTTTTGTTTTCACTTGGTTTGTTTTTGTTTAAGATGAAAAAAAAAATCTACTGGCCTGATGAGCTGAAGAAGAAAACATTAAATATTCACAATCCGACTCACTGAGCAGGTACATAAATTATTTTTTACTTATATTACCAGTGTAAGGCAGGACGTCAAGCCCAAGCAAAATAACTGTATGTCTCTATGAATTCAGTAGAGGAAATTAAAGTTTAATCATGCCTCGAAAAATCACTATTTGTAGAAAAAAACCCATGACTCCATGTCACAATCCACTACATGGGTACCAGCGGTTAGCTAACATCAGCAGCTGCTCACACTTAATGCAGAAAGCGGTCAGCACGGAGCGTTCAGGGACACTGGTTTTAACAGGGGAATCCTTACAATGGTAACATCACTACGGCTGTAATATGAGCGGACATATTTAGTAATTGTGCTTGCAGATTTACATATGACCGGCAATCCCGGAGAGCCCCTCTGGGTTGAAGATGGAGTGCACGATGAGCGGAGGAGACGTTTCAGATTGTGTGCAGAGACAATCAGATAGCAGCTGCATGTTCGAGCCAGGTGATGCATGTTAATGTCAGGTTAGCATTGTTCCCAGCTTATTACACATTCATCCGCATTCATTATTTATTAACACTCAACTAAACACAGCCACTCGAACGGAGTCATTATTGAACGCCTCCTGCGCTCACACACACACACACATAGACAGAAACACACACCTGCACACCTTACGCAAAGGCAAAGGACTCAATTAATCTTTGTCAAGAATTAGCTGAGAGGTTGAATCATTAATTTCTTTCTGTATGACTGGAATGGAAATAAACATCTGCAACTCCACCAACCACGCGGGGTATCACAGGCTGGAAATCTCATCAATATGCACGGAAATCCCACTTCTCCATGGACTGGCTGTAATCTCAACAAAGTGTGATTACAATCCACTGTAATCCAGCTCAGTGTTTAGCTCCTGTTTACTTCACACCGAACAGTACGGATCAAATCACTGATGGACGGCTTGGACCTTCATGCAACACGACAGAAAAATAAAGAGAGTGACACGAAAGCTGTAATCTCTGATGTACTTAATTATTTTAATTATTAACATTATTTTACCTTTTTAAGAGCATTTGTGCACAGTCAAATAATTAAACGTCAATTTGCTCGTCTCTCAGAAACTTCTGAGTGTCTCCCGTCATGCAGAGACGCCCGATCGTGGTTTGAATCCGAGATGTGAAGTGGTGTCACTTTCTTTCGTCTGGTAACTAAAGCAGACAAGCACAGATGGCGCCGATCCTGCCGGTGCATATTCATAATTGAAACACAAAGACTATACTCTCCCATTACATTATGTTAGCTGAAGATAAACAACATATTTCTACACCAGATATTTTTTTCTTTTCTTTTTTTTTTATCTCGCCAGGAATAATAATCGCATCAGCTAACAGGTTGTGACAGAATGAGGTTTCATTCATATTAGCGTCAAGTGTGACAAGCATGAAGTTAAGATTCTTGGAGA
>JAPZDW010000010.1:8607626-8620264 GCA_029814725.1 Acanthurus nigricauda
TAAATTTCATAATTATGAACTGTTAAAGGCAAGAACTTTATGAAATGGAAATGGATTTTTTGAAAATAACTTAAAAAGAATAGTTGTGCTCCCAGAAAATGTGTGTGCACGTGTGTGTGTGTGTGTACATGTGCGTGTGTGTCATTTTCAGTCATTTTGAACAAAGTCATATAGCTCTTTCTCATATATCAGATTCATTTTTTAGTTATTAATTTTAACACATGCTTAATGAATCCATCACACACACCAGTAAGTTTCAGTAGGTGTATATTAACACCAAGGAGCAGGTTAGGGACTGTGATTCTTCATGTAGAAAACACTCTGTTTTAGTGCTATTAATACCTGTCTAGTTATATTATATGTCTATTTGGTTGGCAACTGTGTGTGTGGCAGAGAGCTATCTGTAAGTATTAGATTCTGATTACACAGATTGCCTGTAAGTCATTAAGTTCAGCATGCTTAATGGATCTATCTGATGCTTCATTAAGTTTTAATGTATTTACATTTAATTATGTGACAGGTTCAGTGAGTGTGTGATGTGATGTCTTGTACTTTGTCAGATGAAGAACTTGCCTTGGTGCAGCGGTTCCAATCATTCCACACATTGATTGATTTGGCAAGCATTGCATCACATATTTCAGTGGCCTGTTGGCAGCAAGAGAAGTGGCCAAGTGCTGGATTTGAATCACTGCCCTGCACAGACAGTGTGAATGATCAAGGGTGTAGCTACACAACAGTATGTGGTCTAAACTGTCTCAAAGCATGCTGGGTAATGCTCCTGCAACCCCGAACGGGATAAGTGAGTAAAGGGAATAGATGGTTGGTTATGTGACTTGCAGTTGAGCTTCTATTAGTCACAGAGCCTTCACTTGAATTTAAAGGTTCCTTTATGGCAAGTTAACAGGCAACTCGCAACTCTGCACCATGTTCATAGTTTCTGTGGTCGGCTGTGTTTTTGCCTGTATTGCACTGCAGTGGTCTTGAAGCAACTATTACAACTGCCCAACATCTGGTTATAGATACAAAAAATGCTGCTTTTGCTTTATCATAAAAAAAAACCTTTGATCTCAGAACCATCGGTGTGGCAAAGTAGGTAGGTTGGTCTGCCACTTTGGTCCATACTTAAATATGCTGTCGTTATTTCTTGACCTTTCCTATCACCATCTAGCCAGCACAGAGAGATCATGTGTGATTTAAGTGAAATGTCCCCCAAAACATCACATGGGTTGTCATAAAACTTGTTTCAGTTGTGACAACTTTTAAAAGCTCTTATGATCTAAGTGCTAATAGATGTTAGCATGCTAGCATGCAAAACTAAGATGGTGAATAAGGTAAACCTTATACCTGCTTGAACATCTCTATTTTAACATTATCATCATTATCATTATCATCATTATCATCATTATCATCATTATCATTATCATGACGTCAGGATGTTAGCATCCTGACATCAGGGTTTAAATCTTTAAGCACTGCTCTGCATAAGTTCAGCTCACAGAGTTGCTAGCATGGCTGCTGTGGTCTCTTAACTCATTTTCTTGTCTGTAACAACTGTGCAGGGGAAGAGATTTTGTATAACTCACCAATTTTTATTATATAAGGGTCTAAATTTATGCTTAATAAGGTTTGTGGTTGCTCTGAGTGACAGCAGCTGCCAGCTGTCTGTGAGGCGTCACTGTGTTTTGGGTGTCACACAGTCCTCTCCAGCTCCAAATATGGTAAATACTTGCTCTGTAAAACTAAATGTCCGTAATGTCAGCCTTAAGGCTTTTAAACAGAACTACAGATATCAATAGGTGATGTCACAGCTCTGTCCACTATTTATTTTATTCAGGCTATGATTCTAGCTAACATGAATCATCAGTGGTTTGTAGAACAACTGAGTACTATTTATCCAGAAACGCATACAGATAACTAATGTCTTGTGTTGTCCTTCTTGTTAATACTAGTTTGAGCTTTTGTACGAGTGCTCACAGTTAATTATTGCTCAGACGGCACTTATATTTGTAATCAACAATAAACTTCAGTACAGAAGCCTTGTCATATAGTCAAGTCGTTGTTTGAGCTGTACCACAAATTTTAAAAAATCTAAAGCAATTATGCAACAGTGTGTACATTAGGTACATTTAATTACACATTATTGATGTAGAAATATACAGTTTGGACCATTTGGACCTACAAAGATTTTCCAGGAGGAAATTCAAAAAGAGGTCATAATGAAATATTTAGATTTGAGGACGTTGGCTAAAAGCTCTATGCCATCTTACACTCTGAATATTTTAGTTTCCACCTCTCAGAATTCTGCTCAAGACTTTAGTATACTCTAATTAAAGTAAGTGCGTGAGTGCATGTGTGTGTGTGTTTGTGTGTGTGTTTGTCCGAATTTGTGTGTGTGTGTGCATGTGTGTTGGGGGAGTGCAAGTGTATTGCCATTTATGTGGGAGCCGTATACAAAAAATAATGAGCAATAATGTGGAGCAAGAAGATTTTAGTGTTTTAGTAAAGCAAACATAGAATGCATTTGTTACAATTAAACAAAAAGCAATAAAAGTCCTGAAAACATGCTGAAATGTATCTTAATTAAACCATTTGCCTTTCTGTTCGTGTGTGTGCGTGTGTGTGGCATGTGTGTGTCTCCAGCAGGAGCATGCAGGCAGACAGCGGAGTGCAGATGTGTCAGTAAGGCCTCTGGACTCAACAGCAGAGCAGGTAACAAACCTTCACTCTATTTTTTCACCTTTTTTTTGCACTTATCTTTTGGGTGCTGACAGGTGGACTTTCTTGCAAAATATTTAGAATGTGGGCTCATTCTTGATGCCGCTGGTGGTTTTGCCCAGGAACGACACATTGCATTGGAGTTTACGATGTGTTAAGTGGATTTGTGTGCGTGCTAAGTGCTAAACCTTTCAGGAGTACTTTCTTTCTTTCTTTTTACTTCACTTACTCTCATCTCTACTTTTCTTAAAAGTTTTGTGTTTGAGTGTTGGATCCAATATAATGCTTATGATGAAAGCAACATTATTTATGGCTGCCTCGTCTTTACTAGCAGGATGAAAATGCACTGGTGAAATGACTTTGATATTATCAAGTAATTTTTCAAGCAGAAAATTCCAAAACTGTTGTCCACTCTTTACAGTTTTGAGAATTTTCAGCCCCTTTTAGATTTAATGACTGTAAATTTCATGTGTTTGGATTTCAGACTTTTGGTCATACAAAACAAGACATCGCCTGAGGCATTAGGAATTAAGCATTTTTTCAGTATTTGCTGCAATTTTATAGATCAAATGATGAATTGATAATTGCAGAATAAAAACAATCCTGCTGCATTCTTAAAAAGTTGAAGTTACTTCTGAAATAGAGATACACTAACAGGTGACGTGAAGGTTTGTTGTTAAGCTTAAGAAACAATGTGCTCGATCTAAAATCTAAATTCAACAGGAAGTGCTTGTGTACAACAGAGAGCAGTTTTTGGTGTGGTCTTTGTCATCATTTGTCATTTAGATAACAGGAATTGAATGAGTAAGAGGATGTGTAGAGTAAGAATAAAACACTGCAGTGGAGAACGGAAGAGAACTAAAAGCGATAGTGAAAAATAAACTGTCACTCACTCTCTTTGCAATGTATGCGTATCAAAATAGAGAACGGCGATATGTGTCTGGCTCTGGATGCCAGACACCCCCGGTGGTTCAGATGAAGTTTGTCATTACTCTCGTTCAAGGAGACATTCAGAGATTGGGGATCTTTTAATTCTGTATTTGTGTGATATTCTAGTTGAGCTGTAGAGAGTCAACAGTGAGATACACTCAACTGTACCAGTGGTGTCAGATCTTGACAAGCTTTTAAGCCAATGCTTATCACAGTATGCCATCCCGTCTGCTTTAAAGCCATGCTTTTCTCTCTCTATTTCCCTTTCTCTCTCTCTCTCTCTCTCCTTCTCTCTCTATATCCTCACGTCTCTGCTGCTCCCAGCATGCCTCAACTCTCTCCTCACTTGTTTCCCCTCTTCATCCCTCCCTCTGTCGTTCACAGCATGTAACCTCTTTCATTTCCAGCATCTCTCTTTCAACTTGTCTCTCTTTTTTTTTTTTTCCTTCTAAAATGTTACTATCTAATCTCAGCGGGGGGGCTCAGACATACAAATTCACCAAAGATCTCTTTTTTTCCTTTTCACTGTCACTTCTCTGGTTCTCAGACGCCTTCCAGCTTCTCATAACTCCCTCCTCAAGTCTTCATTTCTCTGTTCTTCTCTTCTGTCTTACCTGTTATCTGTCACATTTTTATGTTTCTTTAATAAATGAATTAATTTTGATTTTAATTCCATGGCCTGTTGGTTGAATAAATTAATGAGATGGAATATCACTAACTCGGTTAAACTGGTAGTGTTAGTTTTAGTTTTGAAGTCTTTTGCTTCAGCACCATAAGACACTTAACACAGATAAATTGTGTTTGAATAATAAAATCCCAAGCAAACTGTGAATGATACATTTTATGATTACTTTTTATTTGGCTATACGATTGTCATCTTTATCATGCAATAATTATCACCAGCTACTGTAACTTAACATAGATGCTGCATCCTCTTTGGCGCGTTCTTTTGTCATTTACTTTGTCCCACTCACACACTGATGAGTTGGGCTACTGACAAAAAAAAAGAAATGACAAAGATTATTATTTATAAAGATGTTACAGCTTTAACATCAGTGTGCATCACATAAGCTGTGCATTATGTTATTTAACCTTAGATTAAATATCAGATGGACTAATTTAAGTGTTAGCTCATATTTTTCAGGATTTTTATTCCCCATCTTTCACGGGGTTTTATTCTTCATCACTAGGTAAGTTACTGAGTGGAGCAACTGGGCATTCTCACTCAGGTCATTATTCTAAAGTGGTAATTTGGATGGTAGGTTGCAGACAGCTGCCATGGTGTGTTTTGTAATATTGGGTTGAAAAAAGGCCTTTTTCCCAGGGACCAGAAAAGATGATGTTACCAAAGTTAAGTGCTGTTGTTAGTTGAACGCAGTTAGTTTGGTATGCTGAGTATTCTGACTGAGTGTCCTCTCATTCTTCTAAAACAGCATTAAATCCCTGGTTGTTTTCCCTCTATAGCAACATTCACATATATCCCGTCATTGAATTGGCATGTGGCAGCCATGTTCATCTCTTAGGTGAACAGAATGATGGCACGACAAGTGTATTTTTCCCCTACATCTACTGGTGTGGAGGGACACTTGGAGTATATATGCTCTGTGAACGGCCTGCCGTGTCTGCATGCATAGAGTACAAATCTACAGTCTTCATTTTCTGCATATTACACTGCAATTAACTTTATTATTATTCAAAAACACCGCGATAAATTGAACACACTGCTTACAGTGTGATCAATGGTGGTTTGACAGTGTCTTAAGCTGGGGCAGTTCAGTGCAGTCTCTGATGTTGGGAGGAAGGTTCTGGAGGGAGGGGCAGCTATGGAGAAGGCTTTTGTCGCTCCAGGCCCAAGGAGCAGAGACTTTGAGAAGGAGTGTAGTGCTGGAGCAGGTCAGTGAGGTGGGGGGCAGACTGGTAGAGGGCTTTCTGAGTGAGGAGCAGGACTTTAAATTGGATCTATTGTGGACCGTGAGCCCATGGTGCCATCTGTATATATATTTGTGTTGTACAGTGAGCCTTAAACCAAAACTTCTACTGAGTAACTGAAAACATAGCTTCTCTGGGCTATCCAGGAAAATCTGGATCTCATTTTAGGTGTAGCTCTGCAAAAAAATTCCAATAATTTTATGAGCAACTTACATAAATGCAATGCCCATGAAAAATCTGTCATCTTCCCTGTAAATCCATCCTTATGGCAACGTAAAATGTATTCTGTTTTGTGGTGTGGAGGTGGAGAGGTGCTCTTACTGAGCCATCCAGGTTAATAACCAACATGTCACTGACTGTACATACCGGTGCTGCTGTTCTGACCATGGTGGTTGTTTAGCTGAGCAAGAAGCTCATTGAAATCATCTTGGTGGGCGATCCAGTTATCCTGTGAGCACAGCAGATCTTAATATTAAATTTCATAACGTAAAACCTTCTGCGATAATAAGTCATCTTTGTTGTTTCACATTCACAAGAGTAACATGGCAAATAAAATGGATTTGAACACAGTTAATTAGGTACACCTGAATGAAACTAAGTGTCACAATACATGAACCCCTCTCTTTCCATCCTCCTTTAATGTGTGTGTGCTATTTACACTGAAAGCCCTCAAAAAATAGTGATAAATTTAAATAATACAAGCAGAAATGTAAATATTTTCTTTAATTAGCTCTGCTGTAGATGTTTCAGACAATAAAATCAACAAAATATGACAGCAGTCATTTGAAATAATGGGAAAAAAGGTGCGATACTACAATAATGCTTTGAAATCAGGTATTAAGGGGTCAGTTTTGGTATTTATATGCGAAGCCTGTCATTTAAAATTGTATTAAATGTAATTTTAAAGAGAGACTATAATATTTTTTAAGGAAAACAATAATTGTGTTGAGGTAGTTACATACATTTCCTATCATAACATAAACATGCACTGGTCCCATGCATAACCATTATCTACAAATAGTCATATAATTGATGAACCGATGCTTAAAATTCTCTTTAGGTTCTCTTGAAATATTTTGAGATAGACTCAAAAATATACTTATTTTCTTGTAGCATGCTTAAAATAAACAAAGAACATAAAAAACAGAACAATGAATGACTTAATTCAAGTATGCAGGTGTTTCCTTGTTAAATGTGCTCACCTCATAGCTGGCATTGGCACCAAGACCATAGTTGTCGTTTTTAACCTTTACTTTGATATGATCAGTGGAGCCTTGCTCACTTCTGCCCAGGCCCTTAACATGAAAATAGAAGACCCAAATGTGACACTGATGATCAGAAACAACCATTCACAACCACCACCGGTAATAATTTTTTACAGTGGGGTCAGCCTGAAACAGCAGAAAATAATGTCAAAGCTTACCTTGCCCTTGGACCAGCCCATTCGCTCCAGCATCTTCTGGCCAAATTTGGAGTCATCTTTACTCCAGGCGCTGTTCCTGGGGTCAACAGACCACTTCTGTTTCCTCCGGGCTGATTAGAGAGCACCAATGCCACATCAGAATAGTAAACCAATAACACATACATAAAAACATTCATAATACTTAAAACAAACAAAAAAAGAAACTCAGATCAAGAATTAATAATGATTTTTACATATGATTTGGTAATATGCTTTAATATGACGCCTCGTGTGCATGTAAACATTGACTGACAGCTGTCATTATTGAATAGAAGAAGAAACACACATCACACTTCGATATGCCACTACAGGTAGAGAGATCAATGTTTCAGCTACATAAATGAAAACCAAAATACACTTAAAACAGACAATAGAATATATTTGACACAGAAAACACAGTTATCTAAAATGAGCCGACAACAAGGTATTTCGATAAAGTTGCAAAGCTGCAGGAGACAACACGTGTTTACAGAGACTGCCGCAGTTAATGCTAATGCTAATGCTAGCCAGTACACCAATTTAAAGAGATACGAAATACTTAATATTTTCGCAAGAGACAGTATTGACAGGAGGTACCGGCGTTTTTTCAAAACAAAAATCATAGAAATGCGCTATTTAACTGTCAGAAAAATGGAATTAGCTTTTAAAACTACAGAAGAAATTTACGTACGCTCGGCAAGCATGGACAACCTGGGGTCTTTAAACAGCTTGACGACAGTCGAGTAGGTTCCCTAGAAAATGCCTGAAGACAATTTGTGGCCATGCTGGTTGTTGGTTGTAAACATGCCATTAAATATATATTGTTTGTCGTATTCTATGCATATGTAAATAATTTATTATTGTATTTTTTTTTAGAGAATAATAATTGCCTTTATTTATTTTTAACCGCTATAACATATTCTTATTCTTCGCCAACAGAGGGCGCCACAGTCACACAGTAGAATGAAACAGACTACGTGTGCTGGGGCACTCAGGTTCAATGTACCTAAAACTAAGCCCGACTGATACTGGGTTTCTGTGTCTGATACTAAAGTATCATCGTCGAGTAAAAAGAGCGAGTACCGAAATATTTACAGCAATATATAACAGGATTCATACATAGAAAAGAGAGATTTTCCATGGCTAAACAACACTAGCTACTCTCAGGGATTAAAAGATCAAATAAAAGGTACATTTTTTATATTAGCTTACATTCAAAGATAACTTTAAATATCATAAAGTATATTAACTGAACATTTTTAAAATCCACATTGAAAACTTTATGCAATACAAATGCCTCACACACACACACACACACACACACACACAAACAAATACAAACATATATATCGTCTATGAACAACCACTATTGGATCATGAGTCAACCTCCACCCAAAAATAAATGATCATGTGTCACATTCATACAAAGCATTGCATAAGATGTTCTTACTAAAACATCCATGACCAATATTGAAATGTCCTGGTGTTTTTTACCATGCACGTGATGCACACACCCTTAGCTGCACAAGATCAGATTTTAACAGCTTTTGGAATGAAGCTGATGCCTTTAATTGCTGAGAAAGCAAAACCACAAGAGATCACAAACAACTGGGTGCAACGCAGCAAGCTGACAAGCTGCTATAAATCATGGGGAAAAAAGGGACAAGTATCATTTTGTCCTGTCTGAAAATGCTTTAAAAATACTTCCTTTAAACTAGTTTTATTTATTTATTTGTTTAATTGTTCATTTATTTACTTTTTTTGCTGCCAACTCTCACACCCTGACAGAGTGTCAAAGACCAAGCATTCAAAGGCAGCAGCTTTAATCCCAACACAGAAATAAATAGTCCTCTTATGTAACTTGTAATCAACATGTGAGACAACAAACTAACCTGAATAAACAACAAGTGACCACAGACTTGGTAGAAAGCCATAGCTACCTGATAAAAAGTAGCACAAACAACTGTAACATCAGTGCACTGCATTATACTGTTTGCACTCAGTGTGATGTGTATGAGGTGGTTGCAATTTTTTTTAATAACTATCATATATTGATCAAGAATAAAGACTGAAATCATCCCAATGACACACTCAGGTGGTCTAGACTGTGTGTCATTGAGTTATTTGTAGGTTTTAAAAGCTGTCTGGGAACATTTACAAGCCTATCAGAAGCCTTAGTCATGATATGAAGCCAGTGTTCATGGCTTTGTGCAAATGGCCAAGAAATGGGCACAGTATTTATTTAAGCAAAATAGCCCCTAAAGATGTCTGGAACTCAGTTCTTAGAAATTTTAACCCAGACAAACAAAACAGGTTGACGTAAGTCACCTTCAGAGATTGTTTGCCTCAGGAAGGAACCTAAGTCCCAGGTTTTTTGTTACTAAAAGGAAACTATTCACTTTTTCAAAGTGAATTATTATTCAGAAGTTAAAATAAAAGTTAGAATTTAAACCAAATGAATGTTAAAAGGTGATTAAAGCATAAGAAATAATTAAAGATTTACAGTGGAAGTTTTATGTGTAATGTCATAGCAGGACAAAAGCTGTGTTGAAATAATTTTAGCATTCATCTGTTTCTGTGTTTTATTTCAAATTTCCACTCTTAATAAATGACACCATGAACTGTCTGTACAGCAACATAATTACCATACTGTAAAACTCTAATTACAAGTAATATCAGCAAATTTTGTGATAAAGTAATGACTTTGAGCACAACTAAAGCCTCTAATTGGATAAATCCACCCTTGGCCACATTTTAATTAAGATTCTTGTTTAGATGTTCAACAAAATCATTTTGCTTTTTTGGTTTAGAGTCAGCCATTGAATTTGCAAAGCATGTTTGTCTTTTTATCAAGTTGTAACCTGCTTTAAATCAAATAAAATTTCTATGTTTAGCATGAAAGTGAGCGTGAACCACGGCATGTAAGCTATAGATACAGCCAGTCTCGTTGCCACTACGTCTTGCCCTAATTGTACAGCTTTGCGTGTGGGATTAAAGTGAACAAGATCATCACATTTGCTGTTCCAGAGTAAGATGTCAGTTTGTTTCTAATATGGTTAAGGCTAGGCTGTATGAAGCCCTAATCTGACACCAAATCTGTGGTTAAATTTACCACCTCGGGGATTAAGAGGTGTGTTATGTAACAGCCTGAGATGGATCAGTGATGTTGAATATTGTCATCTTGACTCACTGTCCTACAAAGACGCTGACAATAGAGCTCATAATACAGTACTTCTAGTGTACCGCTCCTTGTGTCGCTATTCCTGTTTTTTTCCTTTTAAACCTGAACCGTGCTGATCCGAAAAGATTAAAAGTGCCACAGTATGCACAGATCACTCATCCAAAACGTGCTCTGTGCCATGTAAAGGTCAGATCAGGTCGAAACTGTCGGGGAAAATTTATAGCTCAGGGATCACTGAATCAGAGAACTCATAAAATGACTGTGATCCTGAGGTCATGTTTGATTTTCTGTCCATTATAGCATCACTTGTTCTCGATTAATGGAGTTATGAAAAGCCATTAAATGCTCTGCAAAAGTCTAGATTCATAAACTAAATCAAGAAGGAAGTTGAGTTCAGTAGCAGAAAAACACAAAAACTCCCAAAAATAAAGACAAATAAACCAAAATGAGACAATTGAAGACATAAAATCTGTAAAAACCTTTGATCTCTGTCTGTCTGTAATTGTAAAAAGTTGTAACAAATGAGAAACACTGCCATGGAGGATATAATGTAACGGTAAGGGAGTGCTGTACAGGAGGTCCTTGGATTTCTCTTAAGGTTAGATGGTGGGAGGAGGGTGCTGGCGGTGGGGTCTTGGGCTCTATTACCATGGCAACAGGTCTCCATGTGAAATAACAGCTGTGGCACAGAGTGTTATGGCGTTTTTGGCCCACCGCCCAGCCCCACCCCCAACCCCTTTCTGTCTATGTCTCGTCCTTCACTTTCTACCCCCGTCCAACCTAAGCCGCTGCACACTCTGTGAATCTTATTACATGATGACGGACAAAACACTGGGGCCCAGGCGACCAAGGGAGCTCCCTGATTGGCTGGCGGAAGGCGGGCCTACAAGCATGTGTGTGCACACCCAGGGAGACATGTTACATAACAGGCAAGGTCTCCCCTACCAGAGAGATGGAGAGGAAGAAGGGAGAAGTAAACACCTTGTGACATGCCTCTTTGTGTTTGTTTCAGAACACCTTCCAGTACCAACCTTCAGGGTCTCTCTGTGGAAAACCTAATCTGTGCCACACACACACATTTAAACTAAAAAATGAACGGCAAAATTTGAGAGTTATACTTCACCCCTGGAGCAAGTCTTCATGCACGCTGGATTTTCTTGCTCATGTGTGTACGTGTTTTGTAACTCCTTAAGGCAGTCTATCATTTTTCAGCCATGCATTAGTCCACAGCAGACTAGCTTCACTTCTATAGGACGGCATTTCACTAACTTAAGATTGGTAACCAAAATGGGTCACTGATACATTTTTACCAGGAATGGAATAAATAACTAAGTAACTAATAACTAACTAACTGAAGAGCACAATGTTTTTTTCCTAATCAAAAAGGATAAAGGCATTCTCTTCAGCTGCACTGATCAGGCTTAAAATTACATTTATCATATTACTGAGTTTTACATTTGCATAAACTTTTGAAGAAGCGGTTTGTTGTGTTCTGTAGTTTTTAAAAGTAGATCTTATTGCAATATTGTCCTCGAGTAAAAATCACATTACTCTTTGGGATCTCAAGCTCAAAAGGGTAAAGAAAATCTCATAAGTGCTGCTTAACATTAGCAAAAAGACATTCTGTCCCAGAGGGTAGAAAAACTGCATTAAAGATGTATTTGGAGCATTGCACATCCAGAACAAATATTGACTTTCATTTGCAATTCCATATTGCTTCCAAACTCCTGAAGGCAGATGAGCTGCAAACTTTCGTGTGATGGAGAAATAAAATGAGCTGAATTTAAAAAAGGGGTAAAACAATGTAATTACCACGACAAGAAGCTGAAACTTGAAAGTTGAAAAAGTTAAGTTGAATTCTAGTGTTTGTGACTAAAATTACAACACCAATAAAAGCTGCTTTTTTACATTCAAGCAGAAAAACAACTTCACAGTCCTGCTAGTCAGCATAGCTTGGACTAAATTTTCCGCCACTCACAAGTTACTCTTTTATTTTTGTTTTGTTTTTTTTTTCACATTTGGCAAATTTGGTTAAAGAGTGATTTCTGAACTCAGAGCTGATAAAGTTCTGGGTTTGCTCTTAGAGAGAGTTGAATTACTCTGGAGGGTGTGGTCTTGCTTCACATATTAACATTGCCAAGATATTGATTCAGGATATTCTTGACTTAACCGTACATGCCTCCTGTCTCAGATACATTAGGATCAGGTTCAGTAATTCTTTGAAAAGCTGAAAAGCTATGCCTGACTCACCATTAGCTTTCAGTTTTAAATTTAACACCTCTTAAATTCAGTATGAAGCCATTTATATATTACTATTTCAAGATAAAGTGACACAACTTTATCGCTTGGATTTGATCCTCCCCTAACTTTACAGGCAGTATTAAATTTTACAAACTTACCAGGAAATGTTATACTGACATGTTATACATCTATAGCTGAGAT
>JAPZDW010000010.1:9813600-9823913 GCA_029814725.1 Acanthurus nigricauda
TGTTACCTGTTTCTGGGCGTGTATTCACCATGATCTTTTTGTCTGTACTTAGAAAAACTGTTGTTAAACTGGGCCTAATGTCCACTTTCTGCAGTGTGCAGGTCTTCAACCTAACATCAGCCACTATACTGGCCTGTCTGATTTATAGGTCTATTTCTTTTTACAAGCTTTTTGATGGTTGTATGAGGGTTCCCTTTACTTTCTAACGAGGACACTATTTGAGGTGGGGCATGAATAAAAAGCAGCGGCATTATTGTAGCCACCTTTGCTTTCTTTGAACTACTTTTTTTGACACCAAACTGAAAATGCTGAGTATGTGTGTGTGTGTGTTTGAAAGGAAAGGTTCAACATGGCCAGTGTGTAATGATTTATGCACATCGTGACTCATTACTGTGCGACGCGGACAGAAGCATGCATGCTGTACTTTCTTTGCATCCACATTAGTAGCTATAACACACAGCATGTTGGTCAGTGCATTTGCTGAGTGACAAACACACATAAAACCTGCGGCCTACCCAAATACCACACAGCCTAACCGAACATTAACTGAGCAGACTGTTATTGCTTTGTTTTTATCAAACCATCCATTGTTTTGAATCATGGGGTGATTATGTTCTCATGAAAAAAGTCAAACTTAATGCCAGCTAAGAAACACAGGTAATGTGAAGTGTAAAGGGAGGTTTTTATTAGCACGTACCAGCATGCACTTTCATTCAGACAGTGTGTCTATTTAATCTATTTCTACATGATTGTTTGACTCGCTCTCAATGCATGAGTGTTACATAGCTATTTGACCTAAAGCTACTGTCCTCGCTAACAATCCACACAACACGGGCACTTATTAATGTACAGCACATGGTCCTATTATGCTTCTACTATGGGGAAAAAATAATTTTTTGGCAAAATAATTGTCTTAAAAAGACAAAAGATAGTTTTAAAGTGCTCATGGCCGATTGTAGTTTTACTGCATTATTTAACCAGGGGCGGCAGAATGGACTATTTCAAGATGATTTTGTCATTGTGTCCAACACAAAAAGGGATTTCATTGGAGAAACACCTACAGTATTTACACTAAATGACAGTGGGGATGAATCTATATTTGCAGGGGATCTATACTATTTATACCCATATATTATCAAATATTCTGTCTACTGAATCTTGGAGTCTAATCAGATCCATTTCTATATTTACACTAGTTTGTATTCATTCGCATAAGTCCTGTGCAGTTCTCTACGAGTCAATGTCATATCAACAGCATGCGCTAAGTGTTCACACACACACAAGGCCAGGTGGTGCAAGTTGCTACGAGTGGACAGCCGAGGGGGGTCGCCATGGTTACGACAGGGCGATGTTGTGACTGCAGACGGAGGAGTTTCTCAGCAGCGGCGTCATTTACTCCTGGTTTCCCTACATCTGGCTCTTATTTTTAAATCTTGCTCCACCTCTCTTTTCTCTTCCTCCACAGCAGCTTTTCTGCCTCCTCGCCTTCATTTTATCCGCACCTGTCACTTTTGAGCTACATTTCACTCCCTTTCCCCTCTACTGCAGCCATTCCTCCACTACAGTGCGCAAGTTAAACCTCTAGGTCCTGAACTTCCCCACTGACACAGAAATACTCCCCTGTTATTATCTGTTCAAAGAGGTAGGGGGCATGTGTACAGGTGGGTCACCTCCCTCCTGTGGTGTGCGTATATTTGGTGTTTACTCTCTTTGTCAACATTTGAACTGGTCGATTTCAGAGCACTCTGTGTCCATGTCAGAGTCATACAGCGAGTGGCCTGTGGGGTCACTGCCGGGCGACGGCGGGTCCTGTGGCGTGTGAGCGTGTGAGGTGTGTGTGTGTGTGTGCGTGTCGTCCTGGAAAGTGTCCGTGCGGGAGTAGAGGCCCAGGTCAGGGAGCTTAGAGGCTGAGTTGCTGCCCTCTGTGGTGTCGTTGTAGTATAAATCCTCCAGGTCCACGAACCACTCGGGCCAGAATCTCCTGCGGATGCGCTCGCAGTACATGGCCAGGTTGATGAGCTCACCTGAGGAGGACAGACAGCTGAGTGGGGGAGGTACTCTGAAACTGATGAATTAAACCCTCTGCAACATTAAAGCCACTTTGAGGGCTGATGATGAGGGTGTGTGAGCAATCCCTCTTGTTATTAAAGTGACCAAAATAATACTAAGAACATAATAAGTTAATTTTGTCTTCATAGAATTTTCAAAACACAGTTAAATGTTTAAAAATAATCAAAACACATTTAAAACACAGAAAAATGAAAACAAACTAAAAGCAAAAAACTAAATGTACCCGTCTTTATAGCAAAATTACCAAAGCACAGCACCCTTGTTGACCTGCCATTCATCTCCATCCCCACTAGAGGTCACTAATTGATGATCATTGTGCAGGTTTGGACCCAAACACAGTCTTAGCTGAACAGGACCTGTCATCAATAAATTATTGAAAGTGAACACATTTTCATGGAGTGTTTCCATCCTTTCCTTCACTGCACCAAAAATGTTTTATGTTCATTGAGAGGAAGGGAAAATTAGCTGCACCAAGGCTATCCATTGTTCCAAGCCATCTGTGAAGATTTTAAGGCAACACTCCACTCACATAACAAAGCTGCTGCAGTGAGACATTACAGATCATAGCAATAATCTGTAAAAACAGACATTATCCGGTTCTCCCCTCAATTTTACTTTTATTTTTAGGCGGCTGTGCTAGCTTTTAAATGTATCACCTTGGGCTCTAGGAGGTAATTTTATTGTCCAAACAATTAACTGGTTTATGAAGGCAATATTTAGCTAATAATTAATAAGTGATCATTAGCTGCAACCTCCTAAATGACAGAGTTTCACAGTCCAGTGGTTTCAAATAGGAAAATGTCCACCAAAAAAAACACTGATGAACAATGCAAGAGTAAGGATTTTTTTAAGTCATTATCATATACATGTATCCACAGAAGTCTTAGTTGTGAAAATCTTAAAATAACAAGTGATTAAACTTGAACTATCCTCTGGACTTAATACTACCAGAGATATGAGAGAAAATGAAGCATGTTTCTTTATACTAAAGGTGATGAAAGGCAAAAATTATGTTGAAAATTTCTATTTCAATGACTTACCTTTAATAAGCTGCTCTGGCCGTGTTCCTGGTAACGTCCACATAGCAGGAGCCAGGTGGCTGAACACTGCAGCGTCTACTGTCGAAAGCTTAGAGCCCATGAGATACTTCTTATCACCTGGGAGAGCACAAAGTAAAAAAAAATTACAACATAAGTATGACCCTTGTGCACACTTTCTTTTCATTTTAAAAGAATAGTTCTGCCTCTTCGGAAAATGTGCTTCAGATAACAGGACTGACATCATCTTTGTGTCCGTATAGTAAATATAAATCCAGCAGCCTTTAGCTTAGCATAAAGACTAGAAACAGGGAGAATCAGCAAGCCTGATTTTTACTATTTACTGTTTGGACTGAATTAGTCCAAACAGTAAATGAATCTGCCAGCCAACACTTCAAAAAGAGGTGATGTATAAATTCTAAACTGCAATACTAGATTTTCACCACAGGAGGCCAGTATTGTGCTATCCTTCCTTTATTTTTTGGAGCCACTGCCCAAGCACAATCATGATGTGACTGGTTATGGTTCTCAAGGCATACATTGAAAAGCCACTGTAACAGTTTAATTTTCCAAATTAAACTGGCGATTTTCCCCCAGAGTGAACTATGTGCACAAACAGGTGACACAAATTGTGACAAAGTTTCACAATTATAAACAGAGCATCCTTCAATGGCTTTGGGTACAAAGTTCTCTCATAAATGTACCGCAGAGACTCCTATGGTCGAATTTAAGATGACTGGGTTGTTTGAGTTGACTTACTAAAGAATGATGAACACTATAAATAATACGTTTAAAATACAAATATCCAAATTTGTCACCTAATAGAGTGGCCAAGGTTCGCATATCCTTCTCCATCAGGGTATAAACTTCCTCCTTGGAGAAGCGTCCGATCCCATGCCCGTACATTTCCCTCTTTACGATTCCGCCGGTCAGGTGACTCAGGATCCACTTGAGCAGGTCGCTCAGCGGTCCGCTCACCGACAGCATCTTCTGGGTCGCCTCTAGATTGTCCACCCACTGACAGTAAGCTATGGTCCTGCAACACAAAGAAACACAACTCAGAACTAACACAAGAAGGGGAAATGTTAATACAATTAATGCTAAGAAATTGAAGAAGAGGGAGAAAAGTAAACAGAGGAACAGTAGAATTTTTTTCACTGTTCTCTCACCAGTAGAAATGTTCCTCCACCATTTTGGTAATGGCCCGAGACATGGCCTTCTCCTGCGGCGTCAGGCTCTTGTTGAGGCTCACGCCCAGCCTCTCCTCCAGGAAGTCGATGATGAATTCGGTGCCACACACCTGCTCCTGGTTGTATTCGATCCACGGCATCTTCCCCTGGGGCGAGAGCTTCCCATCAAAGTAGTTCTGTAGAAGAGGGATCCAGGAAATATGAGGGCGGTCAGAGGAAGACAGGAGAGAGGAAGTTGAGAAGTTGTTAAAAGTACAGCACTGAAAAAGGGTTGGTGAGTGGTGTTGAATGTATTTAACTGGACCTGAATTAAGACAAAATATTTAATGGACATTTTAATTTATCCCTTGCATGAAAATGAACAACTGTAGCAGAACAGACTCAGGGTTGCACAAAAATTAATTGGTGAAAAGGTAATAAAAACAAAAGAACAAACTAAGGATTTTGCAGAAATGTGGATTAAAACATCCTTTAACCCAAAAGAAAAAAAAAATCACTGGTATTAAGTCACAAGGCCAGGTGGAACGAGTTGGGAGGAACAAAAGAACAACAGATGAGGTGTTTTTTCTGTTTCAGACAGACAGACACAAAACCACAGCTCTACCTGGTAGGGCAGGTCAACCATACGGAGGTAGGTCTCCAACTTAAGGCAGAAAGGGGACAAGGACGGGGCGCCAGTTTTGGGCCGGGAGAACTGGTGGAGTATGATGGCGTCTTTAGAGTCCAGCTCTTCCTCCTTTCTGTGTGGAGCAGAGAATGACAAGACTGCACGTCAAGCAGAAGGAAAAGGCTTAAACACACAAACTCTACTCATCTGTGTGTATTTGTACATCGAAATATTTTCATTGACACAGCAAGGTGGCGTGTGTCCCATTTTGAACATAATTAGCTCCTCATAGCAATAAAAACTCAGCTTTAGGGTCAGGTTTCAAGATAAGTACCTGGTGATCATGGCTAAGGATGAGAGTAGCTATTCTTTTCATCACTGAAAAGTATTATTTTGTTATTTTCTCCATTAAATGATAGTCTGAATAAAATTGGAAAAAATGTTGGTAACAGTTACCCACTGTTGATATTAAAATTTTTTGTTCTGTCCAAACAATATCCAGTTTTATTACAGAGGACTGAGACAAACAACAGATATTCACTTTTAAAAACCATAAAACGGTGAAAGTTTTTGCTTAAAAAAATTACTTTACTGGTTATTCAGTCTTCAAAACAGGTGCAGATCAATTTTGTCCATTGACTAATGAGTTTATTATTTAACTTTCAGCTCTAGTTATGGCTAAAGTAAGGCCATGCTACATCACCAAGCAGGCAATTCATATAAATCTGTCTACCACAGAGACTGAAGGGTCCCAAAACTAAAAAAAGAAGAGTGATACTCTCATATTTTTATCAGCTGAGTACATATATGGCTAAAGCTAACAGTCTGTTAGCTTAGCTTAGCATTAGGACTGGAAACGGTGAAACAGCTAGCCTGGCT
This sequence comes from Acanthurus nigricauda, assembly GCA_029814725.1. Lineage (NCBI taxonomy): Eukaryota > Metazoa > Chordata > Actinopteri > Acanthuriformes > Acanthuridae > Acanthurus > Acanthurus nigricauda. The sequence continues at coordinate 9,819,384 of JAPZDW010000010.1, forward strand.
CTGTCTACTGGTTAAAAAAAGCCAAGTAGCAGCACCTCTTTATTTTACAAATGATCATGTTGTATCTTTTTTATTTAAAATCATACAAATGCCTGGATTTGTGAGGGTTGTGTGTCGGACTATGTCTTGGCTGGGCACAGTGACTTCCTCTTTTCTTGGCAACCTCACAGTAAAGGCAAGATTCCCAGAATTTGTTACCTTAGGCCAGATGTTTCCCCAATTTCCGGTCTTTCTGCAAAAACTAGCCCAAGTGTGATCAAACAAAAACATGCCTTTGTGGTGGGAGGACTGAGCAATCATCTGAACGACAGAATAAATCAAGAGATCTGCAGCAAACGTCCTTTAACCGGCCCTGAGTGATTTTCAGCCCTGAGCCATCTACACAAGCCAAGGATAAAACTGCACTGTGGAAATAATGAAGCATAGCACTGTGGAAGATGATGGTGCATTCACATGGAAAGTGTTGGCGACACGTTCACGTGAGCTCGATGCAGAATGAGAGGGGGAGCTGTCCACCATGTGAAGTGCTGAAACATACAAACGTGCCACAGAGCAGAATAGCTGCACTGCTGTGTGCTGCTGAAAAAAACATCTTTAAAAAAAACTGAAAGAAAGTATTAAATCTTCGAAAAAAAATATCTAGTTTTCTGAAAAGAGTTTCTTGTACGTCTTAAAGCAAGTTTGGACCCTAGTTTTACGACACAGAAAACATGACAGTGAAGAACTATTTCAGAAATTCAAATCTTTGCAGTTTCAAAACATCCTTTCTGTTTTTCATATCTTAGTTTCTTTACTTTGATAAGTGACAGTAATCTGACCTCATACTCAATGCACACCGCAGCTAAATATATCTTGATGGGAGAAAAGCCGACTGATCTTAAAAAAATCAGCGGGCACCAGATGGAACGAATGTGGACGTAGGCAGACACATTACATAAATTATGCTTAAGCAGTGCTCTGCGAGTCACTCACATATTCGATACAGCACTTCAGGACCTCAAGAAGATTTGCAGGATTAGAGGTTGTAAGCCGGGCCAGCTCAATATATTGATTACCCCCCTTCAGTGAGAGCTGCATTCAATTTCCCGACAATTAGATGCACCTGAAGGTTAATATGGTGCTTTGTTAATCTGTTGTGTTGTCTAAAACTAACTCTCTCTGGCTCTCTCTGTTTGCCTTTCCCTGTTTTGTTCTCCACTGCATGAAACGGTGCCACTCTGCCAATCTGTTTGGCTGAAAGGGTCAAATCTCTGGCAGGGCACTTTTCATACTGGTTTCAAAGAGGCCATTTAGTAATTAGTAATGCCATGATATTAATGCATCAGAGGAGAGGCTGCCTTTCACTGCAAGGTAAGTACTCAATATCGTTTCTGGGCACCATTACTGGTCTGAGTAAATTGGGTTTGGTCCCCACGATGACCTTGCAACCACAATAACTCCTCCCATGACCGCAGTATGTTTTTAATAAGTCTGCATATTATACCCACTGGCAATTTAGTTTTCATCCATCCCAGCTCGTTGATTTCATATTCTGAGGATGTTGCGGGACTTATGTGAGAATGAAATTTCTCTCATGGGATCTGGGGATATTTCTCTGGTGTGGTATACATCGGGCTCCAAGAGGTGGAAATGACAGCAACATTACATGGTTGAAATGAAACCCTCATAATGTCATCCATTTTTATTCATAGGAAGCTATGACATGCATTGGTTTCCCTGTGTGAATTCAGAGCGGGGGGAGAGGATTTTGTGGCAATTCTAAGTTATAAATCAGGGAAGACTGAGAATTATGGGGTCAACAGAAGTGTAAAGTGTTGGTGCATCCGTGGCTGTGCAGCACGCACAGCTTGACACAAGGCTCACATGTGTTCCCTTTATACTACCACAGCCACCAGCCTTCCCAATGAATTCATACATCCTAATCTCTGCTGAAAGTGAGCGGCAGAGCGAGGAAGGGGCTGATACTGACCAACAAGGAAGGAGATTAGCTGCAGAGCTTTTTGCTGCCGTCTGCTATTTTAGGAGAGAAACTAATGGCAAAAAGAAAAAGGGAAACAAAGACTCCAGATCTGGAGGAAAAGTAGCTGAAGCGGACATGGGGAGGAAAAAAAGTCATTAATTCAATACCTTTCAGGGTGAAAATGTAAGATAATGCCAGTGGTTACTGTCAGAAATGCTCTTCTCTATAATTCTTGCTCTGGATGCATTGTTAACATTAAGTGAAGCGCACCTAACTTTTCCATCAGAGAGCCCTTTTCCATCAAAGCTGATATTTTAAGCGGTCGGAAATAATAGTGCAATAATTGGCTGTTTTATAACTGATTTTCTCTGTTCAAGCACAGTGAAAGGGTTTCACATAGCAGCTTCACAGAGGCCAAAGTCATCTTGAGCTTCCCTGCTCGCTCTGCAGGCTCTGAAATAATGAATAATTAGGCCTGATGGAAAATTTATTATAATAGCTATCATTTTTTTGTTCTTAAAAGCCAACACGTGTGGTAAGGCTATTCCAACACTCTTCTTCTGCTCAAAAACACACCTTTAGTTGTCAACCATTTTGACCTGCTTGCTTCATGCAGGAGTGGCGATCCTGCCTACTAGTAGGGTTAGCGTCCATGTTGAGTTTTTTTTCTCCCTAGAACAACATTAACCTTCGGTCCAATCAGTGTGAAAAGGTGACGGTAAATCCAAATCACCAGACCACCCTCGCTGTCAGGTTTCAGTCATTTTCACCTTCACCACACTCCCCTCAGCACCAGCGTATTGTCACCTCTGCTACAGCTGATTCTGCAAAACTGAGAAATGAGATTGAGTGTGAGGGTGGTTTTACTGCATGCGTGTGTGCGTGTGTGTGTGTGTGCATGTAGTGGTGTAGCTACAATGTGTGTATGTTGCAGTGGATGTTACAAACTCAGATGTCTCTACTCAGTCAATATTTCAATAAGACTGATATTGCAGCTTTACCATTTAAAGGCTGCTGTCCTCACTGATGACTTATAATCCATGAGGCAGCCAATAACTCTTAGAAAGCAGGGTAAATCCTGCATGAACGTATATGACAGCTATACCTTTCCTCAAGGCTACTGATTCACACCATATCTGGCTTTTGCTGACATCACACCACTATTTTTACAGTGCATATAAGGCATCCCCTCAAGGGACATATCTACTGTAGCATATGTTTGTACATGTGTCAGAACAAGGCTGAATGAAAGTCACAGCGCACAGAGCAGAAACTTCAATGCAGATATCTTTCACCTTCAATTTGACTCCATCCTGTAGAACTGCTCATTTGAACCATTAATTCAAACTCACACTGTTCACAGAATCCTTCCATTTTCTCATCACCACACATGCCCTACAACTTCGCCCCCCCTGGTGGCGGATGGAGAAGCAGTTGTGGGTACAGCCTCAGTAATTGGAGGGAGCTTCTGAAACATGCAGATGAAGCTTGGTGAGATGGAGAGGAGTGAAAGTGGCAAAGGAAAACGGACCAGATTCTTAATTATTCTCCCCTTTTCTCCTATTCCTTCTGTCTTGCCCTCACAGGGTAGGAGTCACAGAGCGGAGGCTCCTTCTGCTTCTCATGCTGGCCTTGCAGTAATTAGGTGCAGTGTACGGGGCTGAACAGGGATTGATGATCACATAAAGGCCCGAGTGAGGAGCTGGTTCAGAGGAAAGCTGGGGCTTTGATGAGAGGGTTAAGAGCACTGTCAGCACTTTCACTGTTACACATGTTACGACGAAACATACTGTCAGCTGACACACAAGCTGCCTCACACGCAAATAAACTGTGTACACTAAAGTTCCAGCTTAAAATGTGTTTTTGCATCAGAATTTTTTAAAGTCAATCGAAGGCCAGTGAAACGCAGCGCATTTTAAAAAAATGTAGGGGGAAAAAAGGCAGCTCCAAATAGCACATAGACATCTGAAATAATATTACTCCTTTGCAATGAAAGAGAGCCAATTTCAATGAGGTGACATTCATTTCCTTTTGGGTGGTGAGAGGAGGATGAGATAGGCCGTCTTCTTTTAATATATCTAACAGTGTCAGGGCCCCTGGTAGCACACAGCAGAGACAAGAACATGGTGAGGTGTACTGTAGTCGACTACATTTTTCAAAGCACCGCACAGAAATTGTTGCTATTTGCATAAACATACAGTACAATGTGGATAAATATCGCACTGCTCGCGAGTCGACTGTGTCTCTGCGAGTGTGTTTGCATGCTTGTCTCAGTGTGTACAAAGTTTACTCATGCATATGTGAGCGGGTGTTAAATTCAGGATGTAAATTTCCTTTTGCCTCATGAGACAACCAGCATGTACCAACTGTTGCTACAATTTAAGGAGTCAAGAAGAGATACACTTCTACTTTAGACTGTGCAGTAAAGTGAAAATGGCAAATTGAATCGTGGCAATAAATTATCCCAGTAATGACACTTTCCCGTTATGTGCAGTGTTTGACATTGTGTAAATGTATAGCACCTAACCCCCGGTTATGACATAGAATCACACATGCACCATGCAAACTTG
>JAPZDW010000010.1:10017736-10029384 GCA_029814725.1 Acanthurus nigricauda
AAAACATTAATTAATTCATTAATTTTCAGAAGGAGGGGTACTTAAAAATGTATGTGTGTATGCATGTGTGTGTAAGTGCATCTGTGAGTGTTCACTTACAACTGTCCTCTTCCTCTGAAATGAGCTTGACCACGTAGCAGGCGTAGATGAACCCCATCAACTACAAACAGAGAGAGCAACAAGGGAGGGATTATTCTTTTGAGATAGATAGATAGATAGACAGACAGGCAGACATACAGCTAGACAGAAAGACAAATAGATAGAGCATGGTGATCAAACAAATAGCAAATAGTTAAAACAAACAGGTGTTGGTGTAAGTGGAGCAGAACAGTGCAGAGGTATTTTGCTCCAAAATAGAGCATTTGAATCAATGGACACACACACACACACATGCACACACACAGAATGTCGGGCATCTTCAATGACAACCACAAGGTTAGCCTCCAGTTTTGTAGCTTTAGAGTTAAACTGACACAGTTTTAATACACATCCTCCAATCTTACGACTATAAAAAAAAAAGAATTGTCACAACCATGTCTCCATTATGGAGCTGAGGGTTAACATAAGTGAGATTGTGATCACTGAAATTGAATTTTCAGCTCCCTATATTGCTTTGCTATTACGATGTCAAGGTAGATAGTTCCGTATTTGCTCGTCAAAATGAAAACCTCACACCACCGCCCACTCTGACAGGGCTTTGTTGTGTCAGGCTTGTAGCTAAGCGCAGAGGTGTACCTCACATTGTTCTCCCTCATGGTAGTTACCTCTGTTTGAAGCCATTCACAAACCTGAAAATAATAGCGGCTGCATATTGAACTATCAGAAAGGCACAGTGCTGTGTTTTTTGCGCCTTGTCATTGTTACAAAAAAAGCATTAAAGGTGTCTGTGTGTGCAGTGTTTAGACAGTCATGTAGCAGTGCACACTAGCAGAACACCTTTGCTCTCTAAACTGCTCTCCAATTGGCTGCCTGTTTCCAAGGCGACCTGCAGGAGGAGGTTGATTGGAGCATGGATGCAGGAAGGTGTGTTTAACGTAGGGTCTGCTATTTGGTGACCTTATTACCCTGCAATAATAGAGGAGAAAGGAGAGATTGCTCGAGGTACAGAGGGGTTGTGCTAAGAGGCAGACACTGATGGAAGCGTATGTGTTTATATGAGGTAATAAACTAACATATTACCCTGAATATTGAGGCCTTATTGTTCAAATAAGGCTTTAAGTGCAGGAAAAATGACATTGACCTGGTTGGTATTCTATTGACTACATGGACACATGCCAACACACACACACACACAGCCATACACAAGCGCATAAACACACAGTGAGCCGCAAATGTGGGCAACTACATTTGAGATTCAGTGTATATCTCAAGGTCTTGACCTCATTTAGTCTAAATAATGTTCAGCTCCCACAGCACCTTTCTCCTCACTCCTTTTTTCCCCTGTCTAACTCTTTCCTTCCTGCCTCCCTTTCTTTCACTCTTCCTCCATAACACTCTGAGGTGTATGAGCCAACACATTTTTTTTTACAAAATTTCTATTCATATTTTTGTGATTAAATGGCAAAAGAATGTAATTTAAAAATCCTTAGAATTCACAGATTCTCCTCTTCTGTGTCCTTATTCTCGTTTTACTGACAGTGACCAATACTAAGTCGAGGAGAGAACCTAAGGTCTTTTCTTACCAGGCATAGTTGGTGCATTTGTGTGTCTATTTACATGCTGTGTAGATGTAACCAATGAACACTCAGTAAAAACACTTAGGACCTTTCTACTATCACCCTGATTAACATCAGCCAAGGCTAAACTAATCATAGGGGGCATTTTCCCAGCCTCTTTCTGTCTACTGACAGTTCAAGGAAACATGGACGTTGTGTAAATATTATAATAAGTGTGTTACGATCATTTCTTATTTGAACACATCCATCGAAGCTTGATATCTTGTATGAGGTCATTATTCTGTTCTTAACCATGAGAGTAAAATGACAGATGACACTTGTTCTTACAAAACAATCTTACATAATTCCATTATGTGTATATATAATTAAATGTATAAATATATTCTCTCCTCCTGTTTCTCCACTTATCTCCTCTGTTTCTGACAACAGGTGAGTCACAGAAATATAGTCTTCTGCTCAGTGGGGGATGAATTTACTTGAAGTTGACCAAATACTGGACAAAGACAATGCTGCTAGAACCAGCAGTGGTATCTACAATGATGCAAAATCAATGCAATATATGTATGAGAGATACCTCAAAAAACAAAACAAAAAAACAAAAAAACACTGCTCAGAGAAAAAATCCCAGGTGCACTAGTGGTAACAGCAATTTAGCAAAATACCTTTATTTTGAAAGATTCTGATGATTTCCTCCACTGCTCAAATAATTTTCGATAAGTATTTACTTGAAGAATTTTAATCTTACAAAGTCAAAATGTTGTTTAAAAATCTCTCCAAAGTTTGTGGAGTTTTCTGTCACATGCAATAACAGTTGAAGTGGAGCCTGTTCTGTCTTCTGCAGGCTCATTGCCTCTGAAAATGACTTTTGGGTGCAGTTTTGTTAGTATCCCTGAACAGGGTGCAGAGAACTGTGCCGCCCTGCAATAGAGCACATTTGATTCCCTGCACATCAATATCCTGTTAATATTCTGGATACTCAAGTATTGCATTTTGGTGTTGCAGATGTAAACATAATATCCTGTTTACAATAACTCCGATTATATCTTCTCAAGATGTGACGAAGTCTAAATAAGATAGCGAGGGAACATCAATATTAGCTCTGAGGCTGTGATGTGTATGTGCCTAATGCTATTTATTGTTGGAATTAAAAACTGAGTAGTTTTGGTGCCTACAGTTATATTTGGACTTTCCTGTTAACTGTAAACTTAAATATCTATCATTTTGAGTTATGCAGGGCTGAAAAGTTCTCTGAAAAATAGATGTACATGCCCAGAACAGATGTTGATATGGCTAAGATTAAGATAAAAAACTACCGCAGCTTTCAGCCCACAGCGTTGTTTTCAGATGAAACCGACATTCCCCTTGAAGGTAACTTTATTTATATATTTTCAAGTCTACAATATGTTCCTCAGAGTGACTCATACATCGAAGCTCACAGCATTCAGATTATTCTGTTGCTGCCGAGTGAAGTGAGACAGCAAATATGGAGAGGGAAACGTTTTATCAAAGGTTTTGTCTGGGAAAAAAAAGCTGAGTATTAAGTACTGATTTAGTTATTATTTTTCAACATTATTTATTTCTCTATTAAATTACTGTTATTGATTACATGTGAATCTGTTAGTTTTTTATTTCAACTTCTCTCATATCTGTTTCTTCTGCTCACATAGCTACAATCACTACTCTCAAGTAAACTGACACTTTAACTGCTTACATCTCTTACTGTGTAAAAAAGCATTCATGTGCTTTCAGTGTTAACACTTTCTGCCAAAATTCATCCTAAGTTTGATGATTTCAGCTGCTCTCATTTCAGATTATCCTTAACTCTTCTCAGCCTTCAAATACATGCAACACTGAAATTGAATCAACGCTTCATTTAGTGCTTCCACGAACACTTTCAGCTTCAATTTCCTTCAGCTATTCCATTCTTGTTGTCATTTCTAATTCTTTCACTAATTGTTTCTCAAATGCCACTTCAGCTTCTTTTAGTATTTCAACTATTTAAACTGTTAAAAATTGAAATTTTCCAGCTGTGAGCACAATGACATGTTCCTCAGCAAATACATCAGTTTCAAGTTTCAAACCATCTATGAGGAAGCAGTGAATTTGTGACATTTGTAACACTGGTGACTGACCACAGTTTGTGTGCGAGTTTGTAAGCAAGTGTTTTAGATTCTCCCCGACTCCTCTTTGTTGCTGTAAACATTTCTGCCCTGATTCGCAGAGCTCTGTCTGCAATTGGATGGTCTGAATTTAAAAGCGAGCTGCTCCCAGGTTTCTCAGACAGACGCTGGTTCCTTTTTTAATTATGTCTGTGGATTAGGGTTACCTAGTTACTGCAGCAGAACTGAAGGATGTTGGGTGTGACAAGTGGAAATGGAAATAGCAGCACTTCAGCGTGGACAGGATCCCTGCCCTGATCAGCCTGTCGAGCAATAACTTGTACAACTTCACTGCTGCACCCCACAAAAGCATGTGTGTACCTCTTTCAGAGCCTAAAAACATATTATTTCGTAGATATATATGTACCATTTCTTAAAAATGTTGTGCTTCTTGCCATGGTAAACAATGTAGTTAGCTGTGTAAAAGCGATACAGCAAACCCTACTAGCATTATCTCAATGCAGGGAAGAGTGAAAGTATAGGTTATAGACTGTCAAGTGTTCCTGCAAATTTTCAATAGCTGACTGTAACATTTTTTCCTTTCAGAGCTCGAACAGTATGTTCTGAATGTTTGCAATGATAATGACAGCAAACTTTGCTTCCTGCACTGCAGGTACACACTCTTCTTTCGCAGTGTCCAACCTTTTATTTTACCTACTTGGTTTAGCCTACTAGTATGCCACTATTTGCCTGTTAGCGCTCAGTGGTTTTACTGGTATTTAGTCTTAAACCAAAATATTGGATCAAGTAAAATTTTGACTGGTGATGGTTCCACATGGAGAGTTGAGGGACAACCAAAGTATTTACAATTCATTGTGTGGGGAATATCAATGCCTTAACATGTTTACTTGCAATCCATGAAAGAGTTGTCTAGTTATTACACTCAAAACCAAGAATATGAACCTCATGGTGGTACTTGAAAAAAACACGGGAGATCATCAGGTCTCAGGTATATTTAAATAACATCAAATTTCATTGCAATTTTTCAAAAAAACAACAAATGAATCATTGTCTCCCCTTTAATAATCAACTTCTGTGCTCTCTTAGCAGAGATTCTGATAACACCTGGAACTTTTGAAAGGAGCTCAGGGAAAAATTAGCTAAATGTCAAACAGCTGTTTGATAAGGAAAGGAAAACCTCAAGTATGTGTTCTGCATAGTCTGAGACTAAAAATTCAGGGGGAGCGTCATGGGAAGAGACCTTTCAGAAAAAGCAAGGACAGATGCCATGGGAAAGGCAGTTATAGGTCAGTCACCAAGTGACGTGCTTTGTCCTCCACAAGGGGGAAGGTGAGGTTGCATTTTGCCAAAAACAATCGCAGTGGAAACTGCTGACACCACTGCATCATCTCCCTTAAGGTTTGCGAAAAATGAATCACAGGTCGCAAGTTGACTTATGAGCAATATTTTATTTGGATCCATAATTAAATTCTTTCTCATTTCCTGCGTTTCTACACCCAAAACCTTCACTCTGTGTATGAGGAATTCTTTTTGTCGAGTTGTTGTCTGTCTGTGTGATAATCTTGTTTGTGTTTGATGCATTACTCCATCATGAAAATGTATTAATCTCAAAGGAGGGAATCCATTAGAGCTCCATCATTCTACTGCAGATAGATTGTGCTGTGAAGAAGGTGTCACATTCACTGGATTAAATCTGTTTATGTGTCGAAGAAGCTGCTTAAACTCACAGTGCTCTGCTCTGTTTTGTCCTACATGCAATTATCTGTGACAAAAATATTTTGTCAGAAAGTCAAAGCTGCATTAGAGAATTTATGCAATACTGAGATTCATAATTACATCTAATGACTTTCATCTAATATTGTTTGTTCTGTTTGGTACTGCATAACAAATGAATCACAATTAAAGTAAATTTCAGCGCCAACCTCTCTCATCATTGAATTTCTTAATTCATTGCAAAAGCGTCAAAGCATACAAAAATGGAATTCTGTAAAAAAAAGTATACAGTATAAAAAGTAACCTTAATTGAAAAGTTTGCTTGGACAGTGTGTCAGGTGGTCAAAGTTCATCACTGTTTTTAAAAGTTGATACTGCCTGTTGATCGCACTCTAACAGAACCATCTCAACTATTTCGATTTTACACTAGAATTAAGTCAAAGAGCCAATTTGTAGTATTTTACAATTGATTCGGGGTGTTGATATTGCTAATTTAGTTCAGTTTTTAGTGTGAAGTGGTTGTAATTGGCGCACATTCTCACAGTTAAGTGTTGCTGTGTTGCTAATAGGTGTTACAAGCCGCTGAGTAAAAGATAACTGCTATCACTTGACATTTCACAGCCAAGGTCACTCATCGGTGTGCAGTCGAGGGCTGAATGTGTGCAGGTTAACTTTCCAACGACGAAATAAAAACAACAGTAGGCGATTTCCACTGATTAGCTCATCCACACTGGTTGAAGTCGTGCTAATCACTGAAATTACTTGCAGGCATGCTCTCTAGACCACTGAGCCAGTGGGAAGCCTTATAATAGATGTTTTTTTTCTTGTTATTGTGAAATATCATTTAATTATCATTCTGTGTAATTTTCAGGTAGAGTTAAGCTGAAAAAACACTAATAAAAAAAAGCTGCGATCACAGCAAACGTACTCGCGCGTTCCCCCACTGTGCTGCAGTCTGGCATTGATGGCGCTAGCCAACATTTCACTAAAGACTCTTTGGGTCCTCAGTAAAGTCCTATGATCTGTTTCAGCTCAGATCTTCGTGCTCTGCATGTAATTGTAAAGAAACCCCATAGAGTATTCTGGCTGAGAAAATTAAGCCAGCTGCACTTTTAAAACAGTCATTTGCTGCAAGAGTCAGGCAGCAAACAACCAGCTTGTGACATCAGTGAATTTGTCAAAAAGTCAACGTTATATGTATGAATTACATGTAATGAACAGTGGGGCAATGCCTGAAGAAGCTAGATGTGAATTTTTTTCATTTTCAAATTTTCTTGAAGATGAACTATTATAAACCTATAATTGCAAACCAGAGACAAACTCAAAAGGTCAGTTGGCCAGTTAGAGAAGCAAAGCAGTCCGTGACATACCCAACCAACCAACCAACCACCCAGCTAAAAAAAAAAAAAAGTTAACAAATAACCCAAAGTAGAGTGAAAATCTTGGAGCTGAAATGCTTAGTGGCTTGTCTAACTGCAACACACTGTCCTGAGACAGGGTACACTATCCTCCTTTTTTTTATACTGTCCATCAAAAAGTGCCTTTATTTCTGGAAAAACATAAGCCTCACCCATCACCACAGTCTCCTCAATTTTTTTTTAGTAAAGCATCAGTTAACCAGCTAGCTAGCTAGCGAGTAAAAACGCGGACAACTGGACAGGTCTGAGTTCAACTCAACCAAACCCTAACCCCTCGCTTAGTCAGCCAGTCGACTGGTTAAACGCATGTTATTAAGGCCCCTGACAGTGTTTCCACCAATTACAGTGAAGCAGCCAGCCAGTCAGCCGGTGAACCAGTCAGACTGTTGAGTGTGTGCTCATGGAGCATGACAGTGTTTCCACACACCAATTACAGCGAGACAGTGGTACAGCTGTGTGGTGGTTTGGCACTCTGCCACCCTATAAGTACCACTATCGATTGACAGAGAGAGCATGAGGAGCAACGGTGAGAGAGAGAGAGACAGTCATGCTAAGAGAGAGAGAGAGGGAGACACAGAAAGAGAAAGAAAGAGGTAGACACTGAAACTCCCAAACTCCTTTTCCCTTTCTGCTGGTGCAATGACGCATGCAGTCACAATAAAGCGTCGGTTTTGTTTACGGCGTCTGTATTCATATGCATGTGTTTATGTCCCAAAAAAAACAGGAGGAAAAGTACAGAGGAGACTGAGATGAAAAGTGACAGCCCTCCCTCATTCCTGCTCTTTATTTCTCTCTCTGCTGTCTCTTTTGATCCTGCTAATTATCGCAGTTTGACAGTGCAAAAGAGGAAGAAATACAGAGGGCGGGTAAGAAACAGGCAGGGAGAAACAGAGGGAGAAAGAAACAGTTTCTGGAATAATGAAATAAGACAGAGAGACCAAGAGAGGGATGCACTAAAAAACTGAGATAGATAGAAAGTCTCTAAAGCGGCTCATCCAGCCCATACAATGTTGATGAGGGTATGAAGTTATTAACTTAATGGAGCCTAGATGCTTTAATTTTCTTTAAAATGGATACCACAAAGTTGCACAATCACCCACAATTCCCTAACCCATTGCAAACGGACAAAAAAGTCCACATGGATGTAATATACTTAAGAATCAATAAACTTAATGTACTACAGAGTGTAGGCTGTATGGACCATCAATGGAATAATTGCATTCATTTCAAAGCACCATCTCTCTCTCTCTCTCTCTTCCTCACACACACAAACATACTCACGCACACACACACGCACACGCACACACTAGCACAAATAAAAAAAAATTTAAACCATCATTTAGCCACCGCATTCTTACTTCCTTCCGGAGCAATTTCATAGAGACTCACAAAGCAGATTTTCTGATTAAAAGTAAAAACTTAAGAAAAATATAAAGGGCATGGTTAAGTGTATTGGGAAAACTTTTCTTTCTGCTGAGATGAGAATATCATATCTTAAATTAAAAAATTACCATGACGATTAATCCAATTATTATCGTAATTTTTTGCATTTTGCCATTTCTTTTTTGGCTTCAGGGATCTAAACTTCATTGTTACAGTTCATTTTTCCCCTCCTTATATTATATCCACATTTGCCCTCATTGGGTCACTCCTACTGGTTAACAGGCTGTTTAGAGCCATGAGCCAAGATTTAACAGTGTTCATACCACATGCAGGTACTCAAGGTTGAAACTGCAGTACATACTTAGAAAGTACCAATTTAGCCCGAGTACTTACAGCCAGGAGTATCTGCAGTGAGGAGTGAGCCACCTCGATGAACTGAAAATCCATCAGACAGCCAGATATAGATATATATCGGTGGTCCTCGGGTGCCCAGGAGGGAGGAGGGGTGATGGGTGTCACCCTGCACCCCGGGCCGTTCTCCATCCACCAGGAGCGATGCATGGACAGGTTGAACGTCAGGACAAGGTCAGAGTCCTGTGGGAAACATTCAGAGACAGAGACAGAAAGAGAGAGAGAGAGTTGAATTACATCCTCAGACACAAAGCAGACCGTGAAGAAGCCGGCATCAGGCTGAGAGTCGGGGCAGGTTTTAACAAAGTTTTAATTAAAATCAAACTGTCATATCGAGGCCTGTGAGATAGATATGGGGGAGCGGAGATGAGAGGGTTTGGCTCAAGCTAAAAATAGATCCCAGATTTATAATTCCAATGATCTGGGATAACTCAGATGAGATGTGAATCATGCTGGGGCAGGGTTATGATAAGGACAATAAGGCAGAGAGAGAGGAATGATGAGAGGAGGCCAGATAGAGAGAGGCTGACCGAGGAAAAAGGAAGAGACTGAGAGAAGATTGGTTTTGATTTTGTGTTTTTTCATGCAACAAAAGCTCTTGTACGATGATTTCACTTCAGGAGGGAGGGGCTTTTTGGTGTCATGGGAGGGTCAGTAAGTAGTGTTACAGTGCTGTTTCAGTTTCAGGCAACGCAACCATGATTTGTTGTCCAAATTTTATTTCTCCTGAAGCAGGACAATCCCAACACTATGGGTGCCATTAAAAATTAAGGAGCACAGTGGTGTTAATGGGGTTTTATAGCCACTTAAACAACATGCCTTCATAAATAGAAACTTTAATTAAAATATCCCAACATTCTAGATGGATTTCTGTGAAATCTAAGAAATCTGTTTATGTTCTTACAGAATGAATCTGACTGACTTTTGTGATCCTGGACTTTCACACTCCTGCCACCATTAGAATGATATTTGAAGTTTTATGTGAACTTGCGATGGATTGTCATGAAATTAGTTCAGATTTTGATGGAGCCCTGCAGATAAAAAATGACTTTTGATGAGTCCTAACTTTTTAGCTCCCCTCAAAGTCAAAGCTTTCAACCATCATAGAAAATAACTTGACATCTCCAACTTGATAGGCACTAGAATTGTTCAGCCTCTTACATTTCCTTTCACTTTGCATTAATTGATTTTTTTATGGTAAAAAAAAGAGGAAAAAATGCAAAATGTATGGTATTCCCATCAGCCTCAGCTATAGTTTGTGTCTGGTGCTAATTAGCAACTGAAAGGAGGAAATGGTAAACACTGCCAGTTGTACAAAAGCATGTAAACATTTCACTATGAGCATGTTAGCATGCTGATATTAGCATTTAGGTCAAAGTACTGCTGTATCTGAGGAAAACATCTCAGATCCACTAGCTTGGCTAGTGTAGTCTCAGTCTTGTTATGCTCGCGGCTTAGTTGTTCCACAGATTTTAAGACATTTTCTTCTCTTTATTTGTTCCTCTTGTCCTCCACAGCTTGAGCAGTCCCATCATTGGCAGAGATAACTTAAGATTCCAGCCAGAAGCTATAAAGAATAGCACAACTGATAGCAAGTAAGTAAATAAACATTTTCTGTCCTTTGTTGTTGCAGTTTTTATTTCACAGCAGCAGCAGACAGACCACATGGCAGCAGCCCCCACAGTCGCAATGTATGGGATCTGCTCTGGCTCCCCCTCAATCTTTTTTAATTCTAAAAGCCCGAAAGACGCACAATAAATCAGTTATGATAGTCGTCTTGGTTTTAAATAATGCACATATTAACGACTCCACTTAGCAAGAAGAGACATTAATCATTCCAGAGGCAGCTAGGCGCAACACACTGACACACAATCGACCACTAAATACACACACTCGCAAACACACTTATGTTTGCTCTTACACTGCCTTAATGCTCTTTAAAAGCCTGTTGAAAGTAAAAATGACTTTCACCTCATTTGCCTTTTTTTTCTGTGCTGATACATATTTGTACCAAGATGTAAAAAAAATCACAAAATTTGAGTTTTATTTTATCCACCCTGTTATTCTTGGTAGAAGAAAGAGTGCTGCTATCAGTTGTAATCATGTTAAATGAACTGATATGTCACATTAACCTTAAAATAAGGGAAGTAAATATTCACATAAATGTAGGAAAAGTTGCTTTTTTAACCAGGAAACACTTCTAACAGTAGGTTTTAATGTGCCTTATGCCACTGAAGTACACAAATGGCATGTCTCCAAATGAAACCAAAGGGATTCAGTTTTATTAGAACACCTGTGTAAATATGTTTGTTTCTTCCTGTGTACTCATCACTTATCCTCCCTGCAAATCCACACTTGACTCTGTCACCTCCCTCCACATTGTTCGCTATCTCTTACTTAATTTTTTCCTCTACTCTTCTCTATTAATTTATAGTATGGTCTCTTTATCCGTTCTCTCCCTCGCCCGTCCCCCTTTTTCTCCCCTCTCTTTTTGTTCCGTGGCCTCTCTCTATTTCAGTGTAATGAGTAAATGCCTCATTAGCGCAGAGCTCTGATTAATGCCGTCTCCCCTTGTTGTGCTCCTCTTTTTAATGAGTAAAAATCTCTCTAAATTTCTCTCTTGCTCCATGTCTGACATCACTCTCCCTCTGTTTGTCTCCTACCGTCACTGCCTTGCTCCAAATCTTTCTCACTCTCTTTTTAAATCGCTTCCCTTCCTTCACCTCTTTTTCTCTCATAATCTCATTTCTATGCTCCCACTCTTTCTCTTCCTCTTCATTTATCTCTTAAATGGGGTTTGGATGGAGGGCAATAATTATTTTAGTACAGTCTCTATCAGTGCTTTTCTAATGAGCCTCTCAAACAAACACACACACACATACACACACATAAAAACACAAAAGTAATTATCAGTGAAAAGCTGAATT
>JAPZDW010000010.1:10515915-10526282 GCA_029814725.1 Acanthurus nigricauda
CTAATGCAAAGCCACAGGCCCTTGTAAAATAATTTTAAAGCATAGCATGTTGACAGTGAGGCCAGCTCAGTCAGGGACACACAGGAACATTTTATTGCTCAGATAACCTTTTTTTTCATTACAGATTTATGGGTCAGGTATTAAGACTTTTCAGTAGAGTTTACAGTAAACAAGTGCAACTCAGGCTGTTGTTGAAAAGGTATTATGTCTCCATCTAGTGACTAAACACAAGTATGTGCTAAACTCTGTTAATTTTATTTTTAGGGTAAACTTGTATTTGTTCTCTTGACATCTGGGTCTCTTTTTTGAAAAATCACGACTTCAGTTTTCTGTCATCTTCAAAAAAGTGAGTAATTTTTGAGTTGCAAATTATATGTTTAAGCTATAAACTATTCTTTTCTTACTTTCCAGAAATCAAATTTTACAAATCCAATGCCTTCGCCTATTGTATTAAAAAATTTGATTAAATTGAGGAAATCCAAATTCAAAGGCAATTAAAACCAATTTCTATATTAGGTCACTGTTAATTTTACTCATTTTACCTTTTGCAAGAAACTTCAAACGTTGATGCATTGTTTGCATTGACTGTTTCTCTTGCATCATGATCATTTTGTGACAGAAAAACATTCAGACTGTCACCCTATGGTTCTTACACATTTCCACAATTGTGAAATTTCACACTGCATTATTAATGTTATTCTGCTTCCACAACACAGACAGCCATTCGTCATGCCAGAGCTTCTGTTTTATTGTTGACATTTACAGAATTGAATGTGTGAGTACAGCGTTTTTACAGAAAGCCCAGTTGTCCATACAGCAAACAGACATTGAACACATCTCCTCACACTATGTACAAGTTAAGCCATAATAAAGCCTGGCCATGATAAAGCATACTTGGCATAACACTCAGTCACTCAAGGTTCAGAACAAGTTGATGGACTGTAGATGTTCAGTAATGTGACAGATAACACATGAGTTAGTGTTGCTGGAATGGTGCATACCTGAAGGGGGACAGCTGGAGGAAGAGAGCAGGGCAAGTTCAGGATTGTCTGAAGTGAATTTGGAGTCTGAATCTAAACATTTGCATTTCAGACACAATAACTGTCTCTTCATCAATGAACAATTTAAGCCCATGGATAGATATTTTAGATATTTATTATATATTTTTTTAAATCGTGGACTGTCTCTCTTTTCATTGGTTTGCTGCTCTAATGAGGTTGATGTATGTTAAGAGTGAAAAAAAGAAATATGATCACTAGTTTGGTGGTGGAACAGTGTCAGCAGCACCGTGTTGGTCCTGAGATTAAGTGTTTCAAGTGGAGTTTGTCACAGCCAAAGAAAAAAATCTTTAACATTAGATGACATCAGACCTGCTTAGCAGCTTGTATATTTATATAAAAAAAAAAAGGTTATGAAAATTAGGTGTTAACATCGTCTAGTGAGGGGAGGAAAGTTTGTAAGATGATTTATGAATTTAGTGTTTTTCTAAAGTGCAGTGTCTGGATTCTATTAACAATACATATACATATGATATTTTTCAGAGTTCTTAGCTTCATGTCAATACTGCTTCCTGTTGTGATGTTAAGTTTATTTGTAACGAAAGCAAAAATCTTAGCAAGAAGTCAGAAAAATTAAAGATCTCTGCAGCGAGGTTCAACTTATCAGAAATGCCTGGACTAGTTAAAAACAGCAGACATGATGGAGATGACTGAATCAATATTAAACAAAACAGCAAAACTGATCTGATCACATCATGACGAACTGATATATTAATGTTTTTGAGAGGATGATTCTTTCGTTTCTCACCACTGTGGAGAAAAAAGCTTTAGAACACCTTTTTTCATTTTTTAATTCCAGCAATGCCATTGGATAAGAGATCTTTTACTTTCGTGATCTTTTACACACTCAACAGAGCCTCTTAAATTGAAAACTTCTTTAAAGCAAAATGCTGTTATCTATTTCCAAGACAATACATCTTGAGCAGTTAATTTAAAATTTAAAAACCGGACCACCAGGAATATAAACTCTGATACACTGACACATCATAAAATCTCATCGTTTATTGTCTGAAGCCCTGTTTATAATTGGCAGGCAGTTACAATTTATTAATGTTCTTGTCTGATTCCACATTCTTACAAGAGGACACTGAATAAAAAATTAAAAACACATCTTGCAATAAAGTTCATGACAGTTTGTGAGTTGTCAGTTGCTTTGATACCTTGGATTTGTTTCGACCGGCCTGTGTAGTTAATACTGAGGACATACAACATTTCTATTTTCTTCTCCTTAATCCATTCTCTGCTCCAGAAGAATATCTGGAAGGACTCTGAATCAACTCTTGAAAGCTGTTCATTATTATTAATAGCAGCAAATCAATTGATTATCTCACTCCTCACCAATTCTGGGAGGTTTTAGGGAGTAATAGAATTCAAAATGTTAAATCTATTTTTATCTTTGGTGGTTAAACTGAAGCAGAATCCAACACAGTACACATTTTCCTGTGTTTTTGCGTGCAAGGGGCAAATTAGCGTGATACAGAAAACACGTGACGTCCTATTACTCAAATTACATTTCACCGACAGATATCAGCATCTTCTCATCGTAAGAGATGAATTTCCAGTCACCATATAGTGTCATGTAAACCAGAACCACCACTGAACGCAACAGGGAGGGATGGCTGAAGAAGTGTGAACACTGCAAGAAATACTGAGACGAAGGTTAGTGTTGTATTCTTCAGGTAGATGTCTGATACAGAGCTGACACTGAATCGGGGTAAAATCAAGTTGGGGCAATGACAGGGGAATAAGTTGAAAGGTGTGTTTGTGTGTGGGGGAGGGGCATCAGGATGGAGTGGCTTAAGATATTTCCGCATTTGGAGTGCTTGTGTTTCTTTGCGTTTGCGTGTGTCTGAGTGTGTGCAGATGTAAATTGTGTGTGTCAGAGTTTGGTGCCTGCCGCTTCAGAGAGAGAGAGAGAGAGATTTTGTGAGAAGCACAAGGCTGGGAGAGGTTATGGCCACGGGGAGAAGAAGTGGGAGCACCAGGCTCCTTTGTTCTCTGCTCTTGGGTTTGTCACTAGTACAGCTGTTAGCCAGAGGTCATCGGAGTGAGACACTATGCCAGGGAGCGCTGACGAGGCTTGATCCTCGGATACAGCTGCGAAGGAAAAAGGAAGAGGAGAAATATTTATCATGATTAACTATGATGTGCTCATGTTTGTCAAAGTTCAATCAAATTTACCAGAGAATAGCAACAATCAATTAAATCTAAGCAGTTATTCAACACGACTTGTATTTATTCACCAACACATCTTCTATACAAGTGCCAACCTCCCCATCTGGAACTCATGCACACAATAACACACAGATGGAACAGCAATTGGAGCAATTTGGGGTTCAGTATCTTGTCCAAGGAAACTTCAACATGCTGACTGAAGTAGTAGAGGAACAAACCACCAACCCTCTGCCACAACGGCCCCAAAATCAGGCAAAAAACTTTTAACCAGAAAATATGAAAGAGTTTCTCAGAAAGAGTCTGTTATTAAGCTGCTTTCTAAGAAGCTGCTGCAAGCTAATCTGCAGTATGGCATTTGTTTTTTTACCCCCAGTAGGTTGCGGGGCACGTAGCCCTCGTTGTCCTCTAGTCGTGCCCACCACCACTCTGTCTCACTCTCGTCCTGTCGTCGCATAATAGTGATGGCGTCTCCTTCACTGAACGCCAACTCGTCGGGGTTCTGAGCTTTGTAATCCCACAGAGCGTACACCGTCCCCTTGTTCATTACACCCAACTTCTCCTGAACGCCTGCACGAGAGAATTCAAAACAGACCGTCAATTTTGAGGTCAATTAGATATACATCAGTGCATGACAGAGCAATTTGCGGGTTGTTTCTCACCATATAAAAACTGGTAGCACTGGATGTAGCCCTCTTCCATTTCCTCACATTTATCCGCAGCGGTCTCCACATCACTGATGGTGCTGGCAAATATGGCGGCGCCTGACTCAACCAACAGCTTGCAGAGATGAACACTGTTGCAGGAGGCTGCACAGTGAAGCGGAGTCCTGTTTCAGCATGAATACAAAAAGGAAAAAAAAACAGGTCAAATGTAAATGTAAATGGATACAAAGGCAGATCAGATGAAAATTTCATTTGTGTCATCGTCTCACCATCCGTCGCTGTCTGCAGCATTGACGTTAACACCGAAATCCAGCAGGAACTTGACTATGTGGTGATGTCCTGCACACACTGCGTTGTGCAGGGGTGTGATGCCTTCATCATTGGGAGTGCTGGGATTCTCCACCTGGAAATAAGGTGCCCAGTGGGAGATGAGTGCTTATTCTACATGCATACAATAAAATTAAAGCTGCTGTGGGCCCGCATGGGCCAGGCAATTTGACCACGTGTTGGCTTAAAATGTAACGTGTGTTAATTTTCACCTTGACTGACGTGCATGCCAAATTTGGAGAGCTTTTGAACATGTTAAATTATCAAAAAAGATAAAGACATTTCGGTAGGGCCAAAAAAATAATAATAAGCAATTTCAATATGGTTCTCACACCCAGTCCTTACATACCTCATAGATGATCCTCTGGACGAGGTCAAACTCTCCCTCCAATGAGGCGTCTAGCAGTAGGGCCAGAGGATTGAACTTCACCCTGAAGCCGTGTCCAGTGCGCTCAGAGTTTGGCTTCTTTAGATTTGTGCGCTTCTCCTGTGGTGAGAGGACAGGATCAATAAGTTACAACTCTATTACTTGAAAATGTCACTCATTGAATGCAATAGAGTCAGTGTATATGCGTCTCTCACCAGGGGCTGTGAGACTACCGTGCCACTCTCTTCTGGGGTGCTGACCTCCAGCACAGGGCTAGGCAGCGACGCCTCAGGGCCTCCCACGTTATTGTTGTTATCGTCTTCCTCCTGACCCTCTGCTTCAGCAGGATCCCCAAGCCCTTCTGGTGGTGAAGGCTGCGGCTCATTGTCATTGGCGTCAGTAGATGGAGGTGGAGACTCGGAGCCTGGCTCCTCTCTCCCCGGTGGTGGCGGTAGAGGCGTCTCAGAGGGGGGGTTGCCATTGTCAGTATCAGCCACAGAGTCGCCTCCCAGATATCCGGGAGGATTAGCAGGCTGATAAAACGGTGTTCCGTTACCCGCACCGTTGCCACCTCCTGATCCACTGACTCCATTTCCCTCTATGCCTCCTGCTAGAGTGTTGAATCTCTGGTAGAGCAGTTTCTGAATGTTGGGTCCACTGGGGCCCTCTGGTTCTGTAATGGAGCTGCGCTTCTTGAGCGGTCTCGGAGCGTTGGCCAGCTTCTTACGGAGCACCTCGAGATCAGCGTCACTTTGGTAGCGCAGCGGGGAGTGTACCATGGGCGTTAGCTTTGTGGGACTGAGTGGCCGTGGGATGTTCTCCACACTGGGAGGAGGCGCTGAGGGCTCTCGGTG
Source organism: Acanthurus nigricauda (assembly GCA_029814725.1). Taxonomy (NCBI): domain Eukaryota; kingdom Metazoa; phylum Chordata; class Actinopteri; order Acanthuriformes; family Acanthuridae; genus Acanthurus; species Acanthurus nigricauda. The sequence continues at coordinate 10,521,359 of JAPZDW010000010.1, forward strand.
CTGGAAGCAATCATGATCATCAAGTTCTCCATCAAGCATGTCCTCTCCGCCAGGGGGGCCTTGGAGCAATGGGAAGGCTCCTCCCGCCTGGACGAAAGGCAGGGGCGAGGGGGGTGTCGAGCTGGGCGGGAGAACAGGCTTTCCATACACTAGAGAAAAACAGGACAGTGTGGAATCATATCGGAGGGCACTCACATAATTATTATTGGCATTTGAATTAATCTTGTAGTTTTTTTTCCCTATTGATCTAATAGTAAGATATGCAGCAATATGTTCACGTTGCCAATCACCATTTCTCAAGGTGAAACTATAAACTAGACAGATCTAAATCTACCAGGTGGCAGCAAGAACTAAAAGAGACAAAAAAAGACCATAAAATAGGATTCAAATGATTGATTATTTACAATAAAGTAACAAAATCTGATGGCATGTTACTGTAAGGCAAAGTATAATGAGCAGTTTAGACCCAGTGGTTACCTGCTTTGAGAGCAGGCTTGAGTGGCTGGCTCTTTGGCGCCGCCTGCTGTAAGTACATGTGATAGATGGAGCTGGAGTTCACGGTAGGTGGGCCCTTCCGAGGTGACTGAGGCCGCGATCCTCTGTCTGGGATGAAGGGGCGCACCGCCACAGCTGGCGGGGGGTCCAGTCGCTCGCTCAGCCCCGGGGGGAAAAGTGGCGCGTTAGGCTGGAAGGTGGGGCTTGGTGGCACTGAGATTCGCTGCTGGATCTGCTGGGAGGACGAGCCTGTGGAGGAGGGGACACGAGGCCAAGCGGGAGTTGGCGGGATCGGGAGTGGGCGAGGTGGAGGCGCATCCTTGCGGCGGTCCAGAGAGCTGGCTGTGTTTGCAGCAGTGAGGTGGGAGCCATATGGGGGCGGCTGTGGCTTGGATATGGCGGGGGAGGACACAGCCATTTTGGAGTCTAGCACCTGTTAAAAAAAAGTATATCACATGCAAATTATTATTATTAAAAATCTGGAGCAGATTTGCAGTCTTTTTGGCCTCTCTTAATCCTTTTAAATGAAGGAGCGAACTTTTTTAATTTTAGCTGTGACCTTTCAAAGCATAACCTAGATTTTTCTGCCATAGAAATAATTTTCTCACATCTGCTTCTGTAGCATGTTGATATTAGTCCTAAGGTCAAATTGAGGGACTTCTATGTATTTAGTTGTTTAATGAATTATTTAAAAGAATGACAGGGAGTCATGAAGATCCCTTTGTGAAGAACTGGACCTCAAACACGTGGTTGGACATGAAAAAAACTGCTGTATTGAAGTGGATCAGAATGTTGTTATGCTTTAAATGTTTGATTCAAATTAAAAAACACTTGTTTATTTCAAAGGAGCAAAAATCCAAGTTGTGCTAAACTGGTGTCTTGTTGTCATCAGCCTCTCAGTCAGCTGTCTGAGTTTGATTAAATGAGGAACCCTCTCTTCCTCTGTTCTCTCCTTCTGTCTCTCGCTCTTCCTCTCTGTCCTTTGCTTTGTGTCGAAGGCGCGTTCACCAGCCGCGTGCTGCACGTACTTCTGAGGGGTGTGAAGTTTGGAGAGACGGTCTCGTACAAACGCCTCGCCGAGATGGCGGGAAACCCCAGAGCGGTGCGTGCGGTGGGAGGGGCCATGAGGAGGAACCCGGTGAGTGAGGCTGATGTTGATTGACAGGTTTCTCTCTTACTTACTTTGTTTAGTCAAACAGGAAAATAACTGTTTTTTATTAGATTTCAGTGCTTCTGCGTCTGAACATGCAGTTTGTTTGCAAACAGCAGTCAAAACTTAACTTTCTGATTTTATATGGTTTTTAAATCAGGAATAAGATTAGTAGTACTGGAGGCACCGTGACATCACTTAATAACTTACACATTAAAAAGAGCTGCATATCTTAAGTGAGTTAATGTATTCCAAAGATTAATCTGCATCTGTTTTAGTATTCTGTTAACCATTTAAGTCCCTTCTTAAAGCAAAAACTTAAATGCCTCAAAGCCTCATAAATGTTAAGATTTGCCGCTTTTCTCTCTTTTATTTCACTGCAAACAAAATTTCCTTTTGTTTTGAGCTGTTGGTTGTAAAAACAAGACACTTAAAAAGATCCTCCCCCAAAACTGTAATGGATATTTTTGCTGTTTTCTAATTATTTTACAGACTAATCAGTTAATTGTGAAAAAATAATCGACAGATTAATGGATGCTGACAATAAGCATCTGTTGCAGCGGTAATTAAATATTCTTCAATGTAATTTGGATTATGTGAAACAGCCACGCAAGAGTTGCAGTAGATTTTATGGTTTTATATTCATGTTTTATGCTGCAATTACATGTAACAGTTCAGAGTGTGTTGAAATGATGAATAGATTAATAAATAGATAAACCAATGCAAAATTGGATGAACAAATAGATATGATGTGTAATCTATACTATTGGTGCATTTAAACATAAATGTATGATCAAAAAAAAAGTGGTATTCCATATACAAAAAAGTAATTAACTTTTGACTGATTTTCATCTGTTTCATTGTTTTTCTTAAAGAGCCTGCACCTCCAAACAAGCACTTGTGAGCTCCAGCGAAGTTTTCCAATAAATTTGCTTAAAAAATGTTTCTGATGCAGGATATGTAATCTAAACCGTAGGTGTGTTGGAAATATGTGCAACGGGTGAAATAAACGCCTCCCTCTGTGAACGGCTCAGAAGTAAAAGTCTACCTACAGCACAATTTTAAGCCCACACCTTTTGTTCCCGTCCTCTCAAGTCTTTACTGTAGATGTTCGCCGCAAATCTCCGCTTCTTGTCGGAAACCTGGCCCGCATCGTTTTGCCCATGAATCCACTGTGTACAAAATGGAGGGCTAGAGGGCAAGTGGTGTGTCTTCTTTTGATCAAACCCTTTGATCAAAGCCCGTTTAGCTCTGCCCATGTAGTGCTGTGGGCACCACCGGTGTGCTCTGTGAGGCAGAGAACACTTCTTGTACAGAAATGCAGCCAGTGTGATGTTCTGCCTCATATGTGAAATAGCTTATCTTAGTCCTGACACTGCTTTTGTTGTTCAAGTTATTTGGAATTAAAAAAAGGAGTTTCAAACACAAAGTAAATGTAAATTAAGATTAAAAAAAATAAGCTGTGTTTCTTTAGTGTGTTCTTTAAACTGCACACTAGTGTCTTTATATTCTTAATGTGCTACATTGGCCAATGGCATTGCTTCTGGATGGCTGTATAGTACCTCTCAGTCTCGTGTTTTTACAGACATTTCTCTCCTTTCGTCAGGGAGGCTGGGAGCCTGAGCCCTCAGCTCCTGATACAGATCCAGAGTCAGATTGTCAGTGTCAATTACTTGTCAGTAGCGCTGCTCCACTCAGGCTTCAGCTGTGAAAAGCTCAGTGTGCTCAATCGATCCTCGCCTCTCTGTGGCACTTCTTCTTCACCAGGATTTGAGTATTGATAAGCCTGGTGTAGTGCTCGTTTCCCCCCCCAAGTGAAGAGGCAGATCCGAAGGCCTTGAGGGTACCCTGCTCTCCCTCCAAACCCGGGGAACAGTATTGATTGGAATACTCGAGCAGTATTTCTCTGTCTGCAAGGTTAATCTGGGGCTCGGAAAGTTTTATTGCTGTTGATATGGGAGCGGGCTTAATGATGGATTTGAACTGAAACACACTGCATGTCCAACTTTTTATATAAAAGGCTGGAGGTGCTGCCTTCAAGTCAGGATAACTTGGTTAAATTGGAGGAATACAGTCACAGTGCAGCAGCGGTTTTGATTATTTCCTATTTGGTATAACGAGAACAAAATGAGGGCAGCATTAAGAGTATTCTAAAAGAAATAATTGCTGTGATTCAGTCCAACCATTGCCACTCTTCTTGTTCTGAATTCACAATGATCGAAGTGTTTTAGGCTTGCTTGTTTAATCTTTCTCCAGCCATTTAGTTTACAAAGAACTCGGGACCCCCCTGGCAGTCGTCTGCAACAAGAGTAAACGCTCCACCGACTTCCTCTTTTTAATGATCACAGGGTTATCAGATCTTAATGTTGACACCCTCTCGATTGAATATTCATCCTGCTGGTGTTTTTGCCCATTAATTTTTGATTGCTTCTTTGCTTTACACTATTAAAGAGTAAAAAACATTTATACCCAAAGACTGAGCCATCACCCTGAATGTGGGTTTGTGCAGGATCAAACCAGACACTTCTGGTGTGGCACTTTGTTTTCATGCAGGGCATGAACATAAAAAAAAAATAAAAGAAAGTGCAGATTCATATTTTCTGCACGTTGGTTACTTTTAAGTCACACCGTTTATGTGGTAAATCAGAGGTTCTTTAATACATAATATATATCTGCTATCAACACCTCCAACTGTTGTTTTTCTGTGACAGTAAATGTCAACCTGAGAATAAGAAAGCAGTCGTTTTTAAAGCTCCAATCTGTGTTTTTTGAATTAGTTTTTTTACGAACACATCATTTGTGGTAACAGTGCTCATCCCTCATGGCTTTTATATTTTTAAAGTCGAAAACTTGTACACTGAAACTGTGCTTTTTTTTTTCAACCTCCTTACTGAATTAATAAAATTTGAAACTAACATTTCAGATAAAGCAGAGGCAAATATTTTTTAATGCATCTCTGTTTGCGTGTAAAAAAAAAAAAAGAAAAAGGTTCTTACATATTTGCAAAACTTGCACACATGTTTATTTCCTCAGAGCTGAATTTTATTTCCTCTCTCTCGCTCTGTCCGCCTGTGCCAGATTCCTCTCATCATCCCCTGCCACCGAGTCATTTCGAGCAGTGGACAGAGTGGGCCGTACATGAGCGGCAGGGGCAACCACCTCAAACAATGGCTGCTCACCCATGAGAAGCAGGGAGGGGAAGGCTAAAGCATGACAGAGGCCAACTGTCCCTAATTCAGCACACACACACACACACACACACACACACACACACACACA
>JAPZDW010000010.1:10601336-10611543 GCA_029814725.1 Acanthurus nigricauda
CTGTAACATTTTTTGACATGTGTAAGCACATGGTTCAAGTAAACCTGTGATAAGAATTTTGCTGTCAAATTCTGAGTTTATTTAACTTTTTAAGGAATAGTTTGGGATCTTGGAAGTTTCCTTTCTTGCAGAGAGTTAAACAAAGAGTTGATGTATTTCATTGTCAGTCAACTAAATAAGAATCTACAGCCAGCAGCTGGTTAGCTTAGTTTAGCTTAGCTTAGCTTAGCTTAGCCAACGTGTTTTCATTCTGGACTCATGTACTGAGGCTCGGTCAGGACCCCTTTGTTGTCTCTTTTTAAAGCAGGGGGAAACCCTATAGCGTCTGCTTTCAATGTGCTTGCTTTTGGTTGTAGCCTTTCTAACATGAAGAAGTCGCTGTTTTAAACAAGTTTTTAATGTTTGTTTTTAACTTGTTTTTAACAAGTTTTTAATAAATTAGTCCCTTGCAGTTTGGTCATTTTCAGGCATCTACCTACTATATTGAAGTGAAAAAACTACACTTTTTGGTTTTGACACCAGGAAGTGACAAAAAGAGACAGTAAAAATAGTGAAGTATAGATAGTTGAGAAATATTCAACAAAAAAGGGAACTTTTGAATTGTTACAGGCAGTGTTTCATTTGAATAAAATAAAAAGCTTCTCCCCTTGTTTCAAGTCTTTGAGTTGAGCTAACTGATCTTTTTTTTTTAATGGACGGACACAAGAGTGGAATTTTCTTCCAACTTTGCAAAAAAGCAAATTACTGTATTTCCCGAAAATGCCGAGCCAAACTTTTAAGATCATTTACTAGTACATTCAAAATACACTTTTAAAAGTTAATTATAAACTGTTGTTAAAATCAAAAATATGATTGATTACTGACTGAAACTGGTTGTTCATAAATTATTTTTAATGGTAAAAAAAGAACAGCCCGACTTGTTTAAACTAAGTTGTATGATTTCATTCATGTAACATTTCTTTTCATTTCTTTAATTGTTTCAGATAATGTGTTTTTAACAAACATTTTAAATTCATCAGAGCTTATAATTGTTCAATATTTATTAATCACATCACTGTTTAAAAGACTTGGATATGATTTAATAAGAAAAACTAAATCAGCTTTAATACATTCTATAAGCATATTTCTAGGGTTCACACATAGACATTCAAATGTAAAGAAGTTATTGCTGGCATTAGACAAGTTGTGTTGTATTGTTATTTGGAAAAAATATACTTGTGAAAAATAATATGTATTTTATGAAGCATGTAATATAACCAACTGTAAAACTGTTACAGGGAGACTGTTGCGGCTCGAGTAACACAAATAGGAAATGAAAGTATGAAACCTGAAACTCTCTCTGACCTTAAATAACCCAGGCTCTCAAATTAAACCGTTTAAGAATTTAGTTTCACAGCCTTCTAACACATTTAATGTTCTTCCTCTTCCTCGTCAGTCACCTACCTCAGCTCTCCTCTGTCCGACCTGCCAGCCTGACATCTGTCCAGCAGAGCTTCCAGACTCACCAAACATTTCTTTGTGCACAGCAGAGGCTCACTTCCATACCCATTAAACAGAAGACGCTTTCGGCTCAACCTGAACACAAAATGACTAATTAATGTGTAAGAGCAGAGGACAGTGTGTGTACAAAGGCTGTGTGGACTGCACCGATATGTGAAGGCTTCGAGGGACATTAATGGACAGCACATGTAGTCCCATCAGCTATTACATCCCATAGAAAAAACAAAATCTGCGACATTTTACAATGCAAAGACATTTATCAAGGCAAAAAGTGAGTTTACTCACATGGCAGGTTCCCAGTTTCTGAAATATCCGTTTAAAACGATTATTTGTTTGTTGTTGTTGTATGGTCAACCATATAGAGGAGCTCAGCTGATCACAAAGAGACAGATAAGACAAACCAAGCAACAACAAAATGCCTTCAGCAGGTCGATTCAGGCAGTTGTTTGAAAGTTTGTGACCAACAACACTGAGCTCCTCCTCCTGGTAATGCCCATGGCCATAAAGGTATTACCTAACCTGCGTGGTGTCGAGGCACAGTATTGCCTCTAGCAGCTTAACAAAACAGATAAGTACAATCAACTGTCTCAGGGCATCAACAGTAACATCCTTTTTTCCAGTTGAGCAAGTTCCCAGAAGTATTCAAAGGAGATGGACCAAAGTCAACTTTTTCTCTGAAGTGCAAGCCGTGACAGTTTCAACTCGTAAAGTGAAGAAGATTTGAATATATAAAATTGTTTTTGATGCTTCTGGTTCATTTATTGGGTTTAATTGATTCATAAAAGTGACAAACATACAGTGCAGGAGGTCGGCTGCAGTTCACAGCTGTGTGCCCTTGAGCAAAATCTATTACATTTTAATAACTCATTCAGTATGATGATCCCAAGTAACTTGTAACATGTAATTTATGGAAAAGTCAAGATGATTCTGATTACTCTAATTATTAGAATTCATTATGAAGCATTTCTTGGTTGTGTAAAATTATTTATATTCATCATTGTGTTAATCTGCAGAAGAATTTTTGATGTTAAAAGTGTGTTGTTATTTTGTTTAACCCACTTCGTTCTTTTTATTGCTTTAAGAGATGGTTGTTTTATCACTAACGATGAAGGAAAGTATGAGTGTAACAATGAAATTGGATCAAAATACAACAGTTTATCCAGCAACTTTGTAAGGCTGTTTGAGCAAAAAACTGAAGTTAGAGTTGCTGTCTTGCTGTCAAATATTTCCTAGAAAGAGAAGAGACACAAAGTAAAAGTTATGGCTGAGTGAATTAAGGAAATATTATTTAAGCCATTTCTGACTAAACAAAAGAACTTTGGTCTGGTGCCTTTTACTTTTTTTGTTCAAGTTGATCCTCATAAGTGGTGTTTGTATGTTTTGGAGCAACACATCAAACTGTTCTGTCATCGATCTCCTTTGTATTGTCTTGTGTTTCTTTGAGAAACATTGTTGGGGCTAATTAAGATAAAGACATAAAGACAGTGTAGCATTCAGACTGAGTCATACCAATGCGTCTGTGGAGACTGTTGCTATAAACAATGCAGAGCAACGTGTTAGACAGGATCTGGCCGGAGCTCTCAGTCTTGTTTTGACAGCACAGAAGAGGTGGAGGCCAGAAACAAATCCTTTTTTTTAAAGCTATCAATTGATTCACTAATTATCTGGTTTGTAAAAATGCATAAAAGTAACACCAATGACACATTCTTAATACTGTCTCTGTCCAACAAATATTTCAACTTCAGGGTTATTATAAAAAGTTAAATTTATTAAGTAATGAAAAGAAAAAGAAGCAAATCATCACATTTGTAGAGCTGGAAACTGAAAAAATTATTAAAATAAATACTATTTCAATCAGCTAATCAAATAAGTGACCAGCTGTGAGAGCTGTACTAATAGGATACCATATTTAATAAGCTCTTCATATCAGCACAACTCTTTATTTGTAAAAAGTAACTCCAGCTGTTATAAAAAAAATAGGGAAGTAAAATGCACAAAATTACACTGACTATGACTATAAGATGGATTTCAGTGAAATTTCATCATGATATTCATGGTTCCCACTGGACAACTACTGACTCTTTCATGTCCCATCAGGGTGAACTTTGTGGATACTTTGACTTTTCAAGTATCACCAACAGGATCTGCATTTGAATTTGGTTAAAACTTATTTCAAGTCTCTAAATGGGCTCCAAAATGTAATGGAATGTGGAAGTACACTGGAGTGAAGCAAGCAGATAGAAAATTACTAAGTATTGAGTGAGGGACAGCTCAGTCACAATACATCATTGTTTCTGGGTAAAACTGGTGGGTAAAGATACATGAAAAGATGTTTGTAAGCTGATATAGGGAACAGTGAGTGTGCACATACCACTATGGTTCAGATAAAAACTTCCTGATAGTGAAAATGTCAGGATCATGAATTCAACGATGTGTTTTCTGTAAAGGGGTAATGAGCCGTGGTGTAAGTAAAATTTGAATATTTAGCTCCACATCAGAAGGAGATTTGCAGAGGTTATAATACTGAATGTTTTGTGATTCAGTGTTAGATGCTTTCTGATGCCAGCTCAGTTTGTGTACTTTGTGCAGTAAACCACACTTACATTAGACTTCTAATAGTATATAGTGGATAACTCTGCTGCATTACGTGTTTAAAGTTTATAATATCTATAAAAAGTTATAAAGTATGGATGAAAACCTAACCTCACCTGGCTCTTGTCAGGTTGCCTCCCCTGCAGTATGCTCTCCATTGTTGGACTGTTGATCTTGGGAAAACTGACTCACTCATGAAATACCTGATAACATAGCAGCTCGGCTTAACAGGATCGCTCAGGTTTTCTAAAGTGGTGTTGTATAAAGTACTTATCCATATTCAGTGTATTACGTGTGGTAGATGAGCATCAAAACACCACCAATAAGCAAAAGGAGTCTATGTGCATTAAGCTAAGCAATAAAATGCTGCTGATGGCAGCAGCAGCAAAATGTATTTTAGCCAACTGAATAAAAATCCCCCTAAAAAAGTGAGTTTAACTTTATATTTAATTTATATTTCCATTACTACCATTACGTCCATCTATGCTCTCTTCATAGCTACCACTGGGAGTTCACTGGGAGAAAGAGTCATTTGAACCTGTCAGGGAGGGAAGTTGCTGTTCTAAAACTGTCCTGATGAATTATACTGCCATTAATAATATTATAGGAGCCAAATATGTTATTGTGATGGTCTGGAATGAATTGTGGTTCACTTTGTGTGTGGCACTTAATGTCAGCGTGTTTCTTTGTGGTTCACTTTGTGTGTGGCGCTAAATGTCAGCATGTTCCTTTGTTTGTCAGTGGGATTGCATAATGGACTTATGCACAATTCACGTATATCAATAAATGTGCGGTTACTTTTGATCAAAGCAACAGTGTCTGAACTCTGACTTATCAACAGGAAACACACGAAAATGTACAATCAGTGTACAGTCAACCAGGTTACTCTGGGTCAATTCATCTCAGTAGCTTAAAGTATAGACATAGCTCCTACAAACATAGTAAAGCCTTTTAATAACAAACATAATTGTTTTGTTCAAATCAGATAAAATGAATGAAAGGAATACAAGAACAGCCACACACTAACAATACTGAGCAATACAAATTAAAGTTTTTCCATTCTTGATAATGGACTAAATTTGATATAAACAGCCAAAACTTGGGGAGATTATTTAATGTTCTAATAATTCAGATAATTAGCGATGTGTCAGTTGCGAATGATTCAGCTCTTAGAGCCGGCTCTTTGAAGTGAACGATGGGAGCTGGCTCCTGACCTTTTTTCTCCTCTTTTTTCTGTCCACACGTGTTTGGTGAAGATGTGTGGCAGAGTCTGTGTGTCCACACTGAACAGAAGGGGGAGGTAAGGGGAAGGAGGGGTTACAGACAGTGCAGTGAGCACAGAGAAGGAGCTGAACCTTTTTGTCTAATTGAGATGGGTCTTTGTTTTTATACTTAATTTTTTTTTTTGCAGCACTCTGCCAAATCTTTGAATGTATGTTGAGTAGATAAATAAAGCCATAAAAATAATAAACATTTGATATAATGGATGGTTTTACACAAGTAATTCATTTTACACAAATTTTACATTATTTTGGTAATAAATTAATTTAAGCAACAAAAAAGTCTGAGCAGCCACTTGGGAGCCAAAAGAGCCGGCTCTTTTTAGTGAGCTGAGCCAAAAGAACCAGCTATCTAAAAAGAGCCGGAATTCCCATAACTACAGATAACATGTAACGTACAACGTGTTTGTCAGTGCTCTTGTGTGAACAGGGTCTATAAATCACAAATAACAGGTACCAGTCTTGACTTATATAATTTTAATTAGGCAGGTACGGTTTCCCTTTTAGACAAACAACCGACCAATCAGCAGCCGCGCTCTACTTACAGTAAACTGAGGCGGGGCATCACACCAGACGCTATGGTCGCTCATTGGAGGCTGCGGTCTAAGCCCATGACTTGCCAACCAATCAGAGGCGTCAGTCGATCTGACGACGCTTGTGCCTGAAAGCCGGGTTGTGCCTGTGCTGCTGCTGCTGCTGCTGCATCTCAGCGACGCATCGTGTTGATGGGGAGCATCTCTTCAGGTTTAAACATCAGTTTTTTCAGACTAACAGCCGAACACCTGAAGCAACATGGACTTCCTGAAGTCACTGGGACACCCGGAGGAGATAATCAACCTGTTTAAATTTAAAATAGGGGGTTGCAGTGCCGTCATGCCAAAGTTGGATTATGTAAGTAAACACGGTTTTTGAACACATAAACTAGGAGTAAACTTGCAGTGTGAATATGAGGACGGCAGCCATATAAAGGCTGGGTGCATGGTTGCATTTAATGCAGATATGCCTCTCGGATAGAACACATAAAATTTCCCTTTTGACAGCCAGGCTAAAGGACTAGCAACACGGAAACCGCAGACCTACTTACTAACAGGCCTGCACATGCTTAGCATACATGTCTGCACCAAAAATGGATTGACCTACGTTGTGCTCGGTTTTGCTTCTTCATTAGCTGACGGAAAGCTAGTTGGATTAATTAGATTCTTTTACCCTGTGTTGGCTGAGACACACATGGGTATATATGACCATTGACTCGGGCTTTAAGTTACATAATGCGATTGGAGGGTTCAGCTGCAGGCGAGATGCTGTGCGCATGTTTGACGGCTAATCCCACTGTTTTAACACCAGTGTGACCCAGAGGCAGAGCCTGCACAGACCTAAAACATGGCTGAATATGTGTTATGCTTTGATGTATTTTGCACCTTTTTATTAAAGGGCTTTGACAAAAAAATGTCCACTGTGTCTGTGATTCATTTTCATGAATAAAATCATATTTTATAGGTGAAAATAAGTGACAGACTGACTATGGGTGCTATTACACGGTGCCAAACCAGGCAGTTCTGCAGAGATGCGTCTACTTACTGATTATGCGCATGTTGGGACCAGCTGTGAAACAGGTGTTACACTGTGGCCTGTCAGATTTGAGACTTGATTACATTTGATTACAAATGCAGGCTAAGTCATCATGGTTGACTGACCTGGTTTCAGACCTCTGACCATCACTTAAATATTTTTTTCTTAAGTTTGAAAAAAACCCTATTTAAACAGAAAACAAAACGGCAACCCTGTTTGACTATCAGGCTTAAAGCTTGTGCCATTATAAGTAATATTTTGACAACTGTTGCTACATTTCAATCTTATCACCAGTGACCACATAGTACTTAAATAGTCATATTTTGATTAATAGGGCTGTTAATATTTGGTTGAAGCATCTATATTTTTTTAACTGTTAACCCTCCAGTGTCACAAAACCTGACAGGTCATAGATTTTAATGTGACACCTGCATCTACACACACATCTTATAGCCCGTTCTGTCTCCCAGTACACTAGCATGCTGCAATCTGCCACAGCACTAAGTAGGGTTGACCAGTAGTAACATTTTGGAGACCCAGACCTCCCTGTCATTTGATTAGACATTTTAGACCCAATAACTGCAAGTCTGCAGCTTTAATATTCTAAAGCAATGTGAGTTCTGAAGTTTATCACCAAATGACAAATTCCCATTTCATCTCATACTAAATGTCATATGTCCTCTCTTCATTTCCCTTAGGATTGGTTCCTTGTAGTATATAACAATTAATTATAATTTATACATAATTATGTAGCAGCTGTGTATGTTATCATGCATTTACAACTTAATTATTATAATTCAGTTGTGACAGTTACACCAGTAGATTATTCTTGCATGTTCTCTCCCTGGAACATAATTAAATCAATGCTCTGCCATTATAGAGCTCAGTTTGTATTTGAAATTCGTTCATGTGTTTGGTTCATCATAAAACACACAGTTCATGAGCCAGCTGTCAATGCCCTGCAGGCCTGGAGTCAAGGACTTTATGCTCTAACAGTAGTTTGGATTGATTTCAAGAAGTTTTAAAAGAAGATAAAATCCAAATTAAAGTTAAATTGTCAATATCTTGATCTGGTTAGTTATATATGCATAAAAAACAGGGTTCTTCTTTATTAGGGCGTCGTGTTCTACATATTTCTGTTAAAAAAGTTTGAAGTAAAAAGGCTGCTTTTTAAAATAACGCACGCCGTCACATATGGCTGACAAAAATCAAACACAGAAAAATCCCTTAGATATAGTTCTAATAATCCTAAAACCTATTAGTTGGTCAATCCCAAACATGCAACATTGGCTAATTATACGCAGATAGTTACAATTTTCTGTTTTTCCATTCAAAACGTTACATCAACCTTTTTAGTGCCACTTCCCGCTCTCGTGCGTGTGTGCGTCCTGTGGGTTAGCATTTTGGGCAGAGCCTGACACGCTTCTCTTTCTACATGCGGATTAGGAAACAGTGTTTTGCAGCCGGTGTTGTTTTGGTTGGAGGTGGGAGGAGCGACGGAGTCATATCAGCATATCTACAAACGCTCCGCGCGGACGCTGCACACATGCGCAGTCAGTGCAGACTGTTCTGAGATCAGTGGAGCTCTTGCTTTGGCTGTCCTACAGTTCCCCCTAGTCTGCCACCTCGCTCGACCTCTCAGCTCGCTTGCCCTCTACATGGGTTGCGTGTACCAGACTCCCCCACCAGCCGTGGCGTCGAAACGGACAGGACCGCGTTGTAGCTGCGGGGTCGGTCGAGCTGTCGTGTTATTCGCATGGCCGGAGCCTGCACCAAGTGTCCGGTCTCTCTGTCCGTGTTCAAGCGCTCTCTCTCGGTAGCGCCGCGAGGCTCTGGGTCCGCTCCTCGGTCCCTCCTCCTGGGCTCGAGGCTCGGGGAGCGGGGCCTGCAGGAGGCCGCCCGACCCTCCAGCGCCCTCAGATCTGCACGCTTTTACCGAAACACGGGTTTCCTCTGTCTCTCCTGCCAGGAGTCCATGAGCGAGAGTCTGCAGACCTGCTACCTGTACCTGAACCAGACCAGCCGGAGTTTTGCAGCTGTTATTCAAGCGCTGGACGGGGAGTTAAGGTGAGCAATATTTTGACTTCCAGCTGCTCCTCATGTTTAACAACAGCAGCTGCTTTCACAGTTAAAGTTCCTCTAAAAACACTTTTTGCTAGTTTTGTTATGATTAATATTTAGTTTCACATGATTTTCTCAATAAAAACCTGAAAACTAAACAGGGCTGAAAGAAAATCTGCTCTTTTTTCCTCAATGGGATGATTAGGATCCATTACTAACAGGCCTCATGCTCCGCCCACCAACGCTGCTCATGCACAACGCACAATGTTAGCATGAAGGAAACATGAAGAAGCTAAGTCAAACATGTTTAAGACTCATGGTTAAAGTCTGTTGTGCATTAAAACAAGCAACTAGCAAGGATGAATGATAAAACAGTTGGCATCTTTTACTTGTTTATGTTGTTTTTAAAGCTCGTTAGCTCATAGCTGTCTGTGGTTTGCACATGTTAGTAATCCTGCTAATGCAAACTCTTAGTCTCTGTGCTGATGTGTGTCTCTTTGAGGAAAGTTGCAGGTTTCTTTGCCTGTAATTTGCCTTTAAATATGTACATTTGAATATAAGATTTTATAAATAACACTGCATCCCTGTGAACATTTAATGTTTTCTTGCACAATATGCCCGCTCTTCTTAATTGCCTAATATGCTCCCATTTACACACAACTGTGAAAGTCATTTTGCAGACGCAGATAACAGAACTGAAGTCATTTTGCTGAGCTGTATTGTCTACATTTTTTTTTTTTGTTCTCTCAGACAGGAACTGCTGCTTTGTTAGCTGTGTTACACACCCGTCCATCTTACCTGAGCAATTCTCTTTCTTTGTCTTTTATCTGTGTTGACGTGTGGCGTGCACGCACAAGCCCCCGTGTGTACGTGTGTGCGAGTTTGTGTGTGTGTGTGTGTGTGTGTGTGTGTGTGTTTAAAGGAGGGTATTTGTATTCCTGGCCACTCTTCAATAAACTCAGGCTGTAGCATGTGGTGATAAGGGCCTTCATGGTGCAAACACTAACTGGAAACTATAACTCCCTCTACACATAGTTTCCATCAAGTGTGCTTATATAGGAACAAGACAGTGAATCTTTAGGGCTCTTTTTTTATTTTTGAGCAAAAGTTCAAAACAGAGCCAACTGGGCTCCTCCAACAGCGTGCAGTGTTGTTAAGAAATGTCTGTTCAGTATTGGGTTTCTTCTCTGGACATGATTGAGATC
>JAPZDW010000010.1:11964672-11975331 GCA_029814725.1 Acanthurus nigricauda
CCATTTGTTTATAACAGTTTTATCTTAAACTGAGACCACAAACCCACAATAAAATTAAAAAAAACTGCCTACCTGACATGTTTTAAGATGTACAAAATCACTGTCTTCTGCCAAAAAAATTGTGTCTAAAAGGGCTTTTCCACAAAAATAATTCAAATATTATTACACATTATTACACATCTGAGTAAGAGGAAATTTCAAATATGCATTACTATATTTTTTCTAAATTTTAAATTTACTCACTATTTAGTTTGACTATCAAGTCTGGACGCCCAGTGGCTCCCTTACTCTGCGCAAATCTCCTCCAACCGCTAAAGGGGCAACCATGAAGACAGTGTTGGACACCCTACCAAGTGTTGGACAGACAGCTGGCTTTGCAGCAAATGTGTGGGTACTTTCTGACAAGTACACTGACAGGGTAAGTCTAGTGATGATGAATTCCAATCTGCATTTACAAGTGCCTTAAACTACCAAACTAAGTACTGGTTCTCTGATATGCTGTTTCATTTTGTCATTTTGGCAGATTTTCTTGGGTGACTATCCTAAAGAACGATTCTACGAGCCTGCCCCTAAGCAGATGATAAAGGAATTTCAAGCACAGTTGGCCAACCTCAGTGAATCAATTTCAGCAAGAAATTCAAAACTTGCAGTACCTTACACATATATGAATCCTGCTGAGGTTGAGAACAGCATAACTATTTAACCTATGACAAATGCCTTGCTATTTTTCCGCATTACTAAAAATACCCCTTTCTTTCTGACACCTGTTTTGCATGCTGGGTTTGTTAAACTTTAAAATAGGTTGTCAGTGGTTGTAGGTGAAATGATGGATTTAGTGACGTATTGCATGCAAGGTTAAGATGACTGTTTTGGTTGAATCATGTTGGTGGGGGCTCTTATATTTTACATTTATCTTTGTCTAAATTACATATTACATGTTAAGTAACAAGTAAAATGAGCAGTTTGAGAGGCACATGCTTAAAGTTCCCATGAACTCAAAATTGTTGGTGTAAAGTCTTCAATTAAGTGTTAAGTATGTATTACGCTGTATGTCACATATACATAAGCATCTGACCCAACGAGCAAATAGCACTTAGCCGTTTCATTGGAATTTTAAGCATAAGTTGGGCTCATGTATTAGCTACGGCTCATAACATGAAATATCTACTGTTCAAGGATGACATTATGTAATAAAATGTAAGTGTTTTGTCCTCTTTGTAATGACACTGAGAAAACTGTCTGATAAGATTGTGTCACATGAAAGAAGGTACCTCAGTGTTTATCTGAAACCAAGACCAGTGATAAAGAAAACTTTTTTGCCAGCAGGTACAGCGGCTGTTCAAAGCAGTGATATCAACTGATATTCCTTATGTGCATGCTGCTTGTTGAATAACTTTGTACTTGATGTGAGAACATATGTTGACAAATACAAGGGCACCAGCGGGGTTATGCTCTATCCAAAAATTATTTATTTCCTTTGTTTGCAAATAAAAATTGCATGAGAAAAAAAAGATGTAATTAAATGTGTGTTTCTTACTTGTTTAAGATGTCAATATTGTGGCTATTTGTCGAAAAAAAAGAAATCAAACTTAAATTCAAAGGGCACACTGCATCAAACTGCTGCAGCATGGGTTATGTTGTGAATACATGCTAAAGAACTTTATCATCAATCCAGAATTTGTGCAATGGAACTCCTCCCGAAGCATTTTATCAATTAAAACACCAGGAACTGTGGTTATGGGTTCCAGTAGAGTAATGTTATTTGCTCAAGTGGAATAATTCTGGCTTCTTCCAAAAGAAATCGAAATGAAAGATGGACAATTTTAGGCAAAGATCCTAGTCAACTGTAAAAAATTTATCCACTCTTCAAAAAAGGTTTTTAGCAGTATGCCACTCTGGCTCAGCTTTTGTCTACAGATAGCATACTGCCTGTTACAGCAGTCGAGTTGTAAGTTTTCAGAGTGGCATCAAGCCGATCTCACAGCGCTGCACCAAAACTATTGTATTAAGACAAAAAAAATTGGTGCAGGTTACATTGTTGCATTCTAGTTTCTGGTCCTGTTAGTGTTCACACTGTCCTTTGTTTAGCAAACCTAAATGAAGCCTTCAATATGTGTGTACTTCTTACACAGGATGCGAGTGAAGTAAGGTACTGAGTTAACATTGCATAAAATAAGCTGCAAAAAGATAAAGTAAAAAAAGTCAGGGATGGGAATTATTTAAGACCAAAGTGATAAGCTCTCATGTTACCGGTTGTTTTCTGGTAATGGTACTTTTTAATGCTTTGGTGTAATTAATTATCACGCTGTGGCTGTTTTTCACAATGCATTGTGTTTTGGTTTGCTATTAGGTCGAAAATTAAGTCTAGATTTTTGGATGTTCATGACTATTTTGTAATTGTCCCATTTCTCCTCACAGTAGCCCATGTGTGATGTGATATTGCAGTGACCCTCAAGGATGACTTCACAACAGCCTTGAAGACTGTGAAGTCTGAGTTTGCTGGTTTATGGTGGTGCACAACTTGGAACCATCCACTTATAAAACAGTCGTGGGCATCCAGAGATTTGTAATGTCTCATTGTTGTGTGAATGTAGATTCCTAACAAAAAGGAAGATAAATAACAAGCAATCAGCCCTCACTGAATACTCTCCTGTTGCAAAGCTTTGATTAGACAATATATTACATTAAGGAAGAAACATTAATTTTGTAATGCTTATAAAAGGATGATAAAGCTATGTACATTCATTATTTTTTATTCTATTATTTAAAGCTGCTGATTTGCCAGGCAAACTATAGGAGCTGAAGCTTACTGAGGCTAACCTACATTCTCACAACTATGTTTTAACCCCATAAACAATAACCTTACCGGTGGAGTCAATCAGATAGTTGTAAGTTGTAAGTATTTCCCTTAGGCCATTCAGTGGGATCATTTCTCTATGAAAAGGAAGGCAAGGAGAGGGGACTTTGAGAAAGGCCGTCATTATTGAGTTTGTCAATGTACCATTTTCTCTTTGATAGCTAGCATGCTAAAGTAATCCTTAAAGTAAACCTGACATGTTTAAATCTGTTTTTTGGCTAGCTACAGGACTAGGTTTCTGTATTGTCGCCAATTGTTGTCCTCGATGGTGAATGTGGCTGTCAGAGTATGATGTGTTGTGCTCTGTCCTCATGTGAAGAATTTAGAAGCACATATGACATTTAAATTTCTAAAAACTGACACAGGTGGTCAGCAAACTAAGGAAGGTATTCATAACCTGACTCAGCTAAGAATTATGCTCAGAATTATGCTGCAGGTTAAGGAGGTTATTGCTAACAGAGGATTGACTTCTTTGTATCCTAACTAGTGTTTTGCATAAAAGGATCTGGGCTCCTACAAACTCCAGTAAGATCCACATGTAATGACTACCCATCACTAAAAATTCAATAACAAGACTGTGTCTTTATGTAAAAAAGTATCTCCTCATTTATTTTGAGTGTGTGGATATGATAGTAACCAATTGTCTGTGCTATCAATTCCTAGGTGTTACTTTGTTAAAATAATTAGGTAACAGAGTGGAACATAAAATTCAAATACGAATTTGCAGCTTTTATTTGGATTTCAGTGGTAAGTCCCCTTTCACAGTTTGAATTTTTACAAATTATATCTAACTGATATGTTATCTTTGACTAGGCAAAAATGGGAGTATAAGATGAGAAGGCATAAAAAGAGAGCAAGAATGCAACAGCTAGGACAGCAGGGGTCAAATCAAGCGATAAGGTAGGTGGCACAGGTATTTTGTTTGAACAATATTATTCACATGAACCATTTAGCTCAGCAAATCTGTTGGTCACTTTTTGCTTTTCTTTTGTTTTTCATAAAGTTAGTAGAAGAACTTGCAACTTTTACCAATATGACTAATTTGGACTTAATGGGGTCTAATGGTGGGAGGGCTCAGGCAAACTCCTCTTCTTCCACCTGGTGGATAACAGTGCTTGAGGAACAGAGTTGAAGGAGTAATTTGCATATGAACATGCAAATGTCATTGTTATTTCTGGTGAAAAGGATTTGAATGAAGCTTTGTTAATTTTTCGAATTTTACAAATCATAGCTAAATGATATGTCGATGTCAAACAAAAAGTGGGAGGAACATAAGATGTAGAGACATAAAAAGGGAGCAAAACTGTGAGAATTCAACAGTGAGAATTCGCAGGAATCAAAATCCTAACCTCACCAAAGCCATAAGGTAGGTGACACAGGTATTTTGCTTGGACAACATTATTCACATCTGCCATTGAGTTAACACATTTTATGTTTCATTAATGTCCACACAGAGCTGCTACTGAATGACCATGGCTCAGTACAGGGTAGAAGTGACAACAGGAGACTATCCAAATGCTGGAACAGCTGACCACATATACATCACCTTGTTTGGAACTGAAGGGAAGAGTGAGAGAACTGAGCTGGACAATGTTGGTGTAGAGGATTTTCAAACTGGGACAGTAAGTTGAATTTAGTTGCAAACCACTGTTGATATACAAGACCAAAATTAGGACTATGACAGTGTACTTGCATTACATTGCATGGATGTCAAACAGGAATCACTTTTGGCAAGGGAGGAAATGTCCACGTTATGGGTTATTACAATATCAGATTTTCATTACGTGATTATTTGGCCACAAAATGTTAAGTTTTATCTATGGAGCATTTAAAAACAGATTCTATCACTTAAATTCCTCAGAAGTTGTGTTTTGTTTCTGAACTGAATTACATTAAAATACAAGTGTAAGGAGCTGGAAAATAAGTCAGTATGAACAAGTCTGAATATATATATGAATAATCTTCATAGACTCAGACATATTAATGCCCAGCTACAGCACAAATAAGCATAATTAAAGCCCAGTGCAAAGAAAGTTTGTTATTTCCTGTCTGACATTCTTAACAAACTAGAAGTACACACCTATCCTTCCCAGTTTCACTGCCTCTTGCAAATGTTGTAAATGCTGGTTACAAAAACCCAGAAGAGGCTGTGGTACCAAACTAGAGGCTTTACAACAGTGGAAAAACCAATGGGTGATGCTGTGGTGGCTTCATACACAATTTGTTCTACAGTCCATGGTAACGACATGTTTGAGATTCTGCCGACAGGGGGTGCTGTTACCTTCAAATGAGAAAACCAGTCAGAGAATATTGTGGGAGTCTTCAGGCTTAAGTCTTAATTTAACATAACAAAAAGGCTGTGATATCAGTTGTTTGTGTTGCATTTGCATTGCTGTGATGTACTTTTTGTTGTATGATGTTTTTCTTGTTTTATTACTTGTTGTAGATATTAGGTGCTATGTCCTTCAACTCTTTTTTTCAAGACAGGGATATACATTGTGAAAACTGGCTCCTCTCTGGGAAAAATTCTGCTGGTCAAGGTGGAGAAAGATCCTTTTTTTCTTTACCCAGAAGATGAGTGGTACTGCTCCAAGATAGTGGTGAAGACTCCAGAGGGAGATGAAATTCTTTTTCCCTGCTACAGATGGGTCTCAAGAAGAGAGCTGGTGGAGCTGAGAGGAGGAAAAGGTCCCCCTTAAAATCCTTACATAGTTAAAAAGTACAGGGTACCATCCCTGAGAGTTTATGTGTCGATCTATGTGTTAGTTTTGTCATTTTATTAGATTAAATGGAAGATATGTTCTATTTCTGACTCAGCTGTAAAGCCTTTTGAAGAGGAACATCCCCTGTTGGCTGAGCATCGGAAAAATGAGCTGCAATTTAAAAAGAGCTTGTATCAGTAAGTTTATGTGTGCTCTGTGTTTGCCTGTGGCTCCAGTTTATCTATAAGCTAATCCAGGAGGAATCCTGTTTTTCTTTTTTTTGGCAAATTTCATTCATAGATGGGCCATTTCTGATGAGGAGCTACCGCACCACAGTAGTTTCAAACATGTGGGTGAGCTCCCAGCTGAGATCTGTTCCACATCCAAAGGAACAGAAATGCTTTACAAAAACGGAATGATGTAAGTCGGCAAGTCAAATATAATCTTTGGCTTGATATAAGTTTTAAAGCTATTGGAGGCATCATTGTCAGTATATTTTAAATTACCTTCATGGTACTTGGCTTCCTTTTGATACTTTCTTAACACTTTGCTATTTCAGTGCTGGTGACGTCATATATAAGGAGCTTGCTGTAATTACAGACAGTTGGAAAAATATTGAGGACATGAAACAAATCTTCTGGTTTAAAAAGACACCAATAACAGGTAGAGTGTAGATCTGCTATTTAATTTATCTCAATACTGCCATCAATTGTACAATACAAAATATATTTCATTGTCAGAAGGCAGAACAGATCATTCACTTTTACCGAAGATTAGTGATTTAGTCCCTGAAGCATGTGCTACCACTATGTGAATTGGTAAATGCAGACTTATACTGTCAAGCAGTTTTTGTAGCTGTTAACATGAGAAAATCACAGTGCAGTCCATTTAGCATTTATTAGAGCTGATTTTTCAGATGAACTTTCCTGATATTTAAGCAAAAGTTTAAAGTTAGGCTGGTCAACTAGTCTGAAAGGAGAAAATCTATCAAGGATTTTTAATCTATGAGATTACAAATTATCCCAATCATGTTTCAAATGACCTTGTAATGTGTAGCACTTTGTACTATTGTACTGTGGTTTAAATATGTATGTAAAAAGAAAAAAATTGAAATGACTGGTATCTTTGGTCACGCACATAAATAGTAACATGTATTTGACAACTGAATTATAAGTTTGATAATTCACCATAGCATGTATAAATGCGAATAAGTACAGTTAACAAAGTGGGCCTTTCCTTGGTATTAAAATAAAAATTAAATATTTTCCATTTGCGATGGCTGACACTTACTGAACTAAAAACAGATCTCTTATTAGTACTTTAAAGAGTGGTGAGGGACGACTACAACTCTGAAAGGTGACTGACAAACCACTGAGCAAAGCACTGTCCCTATAGCATGGACAACAACTTACTGCTTGCGTTAAAGCTCCCATATCAATTTTTTTATAATAACACATCACATGACTTATTTTCAGCAATGTTAACATGTAAAGAAATGTATTTCACATGCTTTATATTGCAATAGATCATATTTGCTGGTTGCTATTCTTCCAGAGTATCTAATAGAGCACTGGAAGGAAGATGACTTTTATGGATTCCAATTCCTGAATGCAGTCAACCCCAATGTGATTGAGAGGTGCTCAGAGCTTTCCCCAAACTTTCCGGTCACAGATGAGATGGTGATGCCATTCCTGGAAAAGGGAAGCTCTCTGCAGAATGAGATGAAGGTATGGAGGGAAAGTGGCTTTACATAGGAAATAATCTTTGCTCTACTTAAAAAAACAATCTGACCTCTTCATTTGGTCTCAATGCATTTGTTTATAAAATGCTTAACCTTTATTTATTATTGTACAAATCTGAGCTTCCCTTTCATGCTTGTCACAATTCTTCTCCCTATATTACTGTCCTTGATAGAAAGGCAAAATATTTATTTGTGACTTCAAAAGGCTGGATGGATTGCCTACTAACATGTACAACGGTGAACATCTACAAGTGGCTGCAGGTCTATGCTTGCTCTACCTGAACCCAGAGGGAAAAATGATGCCAATTGCAATACAGGTATTTCATTAACTCACGCAAATCAGTGACAGTATTTATGTTTGAGAATCTGGTTGTTCTCAGGCCAGCAACACAAGTAGCAGAAGAAATTTCTCTGTGGCTGTCAACAAGCAATTCTGCTACTCTGGTGTTTTTAAATACAAGCAGATCAATTAACTACATGAAATGGTAAAATACAGTTAAAAATGTTTTTCTCACTTTCCAGCTAAAACAACAACCTTCTGAGCAGAACCCCATCTTTCTGCCCAGCGACTCAGAGCCTGACTGGCTGCTGGCCAAAATATGTATTAAAAATACAGATGTTATGCTACATCAGGCCATCTATCACTTTCAGGCCACTCACTGTATTTCAGAAGTCCTTGCTGTCTCTACTCTCCGCAACTTCCCAGTAGTTCATCCAATTTACAAGGTATGATGACACAGCTACTATTTCATTTAAAGATTTTTACTCATAGCAAAAAACCCTAAATTTCTTTAATAGCTTGTGTGTTTGTAGCCTACACAAATGATAGAAACACACTTTAGGTTTGCTTTCTGTATTTGCTGATTTATTAATAGACTAGACTAGATTAAAGGAATTAATAGACTCTTTGACTTTGGTCGCAACATCATTATTTAATGTAGTGTGTTCCTTATATTTGACATTTATTTTCTGTGCAGCTGATGGTCCCTCATATCCGTGACACTCTTCAAATAAATACTATGGGTCGGAGTTATGTTTCTGGATCTAATGGGCTTTTAAGCAAAGTATGGATCTCTTACATGTATATTTCTGAATAATAAGATGCTGATAGCATTACAGTATAATGCAAACCACATTTACCTTCAGTATTCATTTTACTTTTTTTCAAAGATCAACATTCTGCACTGATCCTTACTATTTGTGTATTACTAATTTTTTAGAGCTCGCTTGGACATGATGGCATGATGCAGCTTCTACGGGAGACAATCTCTAAGATGACCTACAGCTCCATCTGTCTGCCAGAGAGCATCAAAGAACGAGAACTGGAGTCGATCCCTAACTTCTACTACAGAGATGATGGCCTGAGGCTATGGAACATCATCAACAGGTTAGGCAGTGACAGAGGGAGAGAGTGCTGCTACTCAAAACTATGTCATAACATATTCACAATGATAAATGTACTAAATGGCTGAATTTAATTTCAAAAACAAACCCATGATTTGTGTTCACCAGCTTTGTGAAGGGAATAGTGGAATACTATTATCCCTCAGACAGTGATGTACGTGAAGACAATGAGCTGCAGGAATGGGTCAATGACATATTCAAGCATCTCGTCTTAGGAAACAAAGCCTTAGGTATTTAATCCATCTTGAAACTAAATGAAGAGTAAGGCATAGGCTATTTGGTGAAGTATTCGATATAGTGAGCTCTAACTAATAATAGTGATGTTGCCAACAGGGTTTCCAGAAGCCTTCAAAACTGTTGAGGAAGTCATCAAGTTCATTAGCACAATGATCTTCACAGTGTCTGCCCAACATGCTGCAGTCAATAGTGGAATGGTAAGTTTGTTGAGTATCTAAACCTTCTGAAGTGTTAAAAAAATTAAAAAATAATTGACGCACGGAACAAGCTGTAGATATGGAATATGTTTTATGCATTATTTTATTTTCATTAGGACTTTAGCTGAATTTCAAATTGGTGGAAACAGTGCATTTCTTGTGTAGTTTTCTATTCTTTTATCAGTGATTGTTGATATTACATCAATTTTTTTGCACAGTTTCCCATGAGTACTAGGACTATGACCTAATAACTACAGCAAAAAAAAGGATGCCCACCAGAAAAATTAAATAAAAATGTTTAATTTCAATCCGCACAACACATTTTTAAGTGAAGGGCAACTTTAAAATTAAAAAAGAAAACAACAATGCATATTTTAATTTCTTTTTCACTAGTCCTCTACAAAAACTCCCACATTCATGAGATCACAAAAAGCGACAGTACAAACAACATATGGATATTTTGCCTTTCAGAATAAGTGTAGTATCTAGTAGGTCTAGTCTGGGTAGTACTCAACGAGAGCGTCAAGGTGTCACAATAGAAATACTTCAAAAATTCGGGAAAAATTTCTTTCTTCACTCAAGGGAGAAGTTAAGATGCAGTCTGTCTTATGCCTTCTACACTCCAGTACAGACCAGGAGTCATGATTTGATTTGCTCAGCTTAGCATAATGACAGGTTGTAGCATTGGTTGCTTTAGATTGTATGTATAGTTACTACTCCCACAGTCTTATCTCTGATGAAAAATACATTCCAGCCAAGACAAGTCCTTTTATTGTAACCTATTCATTGACTTATGTTCTTGCCATAAACAAATTTAAGTTCAATACTATGACATGCTCAGTAGTACAACCTTTGACTCTTATGCCCAAGTGTGCTTAATCTAAACTGAAATTTAATTTCCTTTTGCCATTCTCTGCTGCACTCTTACCTCTTCCATTATTGCATCCCAAACCACTAATGTTTCCTATTCGATCCATCCTGGCTCCAAAGCAGCTAGAGGTCCGTTTTCTTGTGGTCATCAGCAGGTCCTGCAAGCGGTTCCTCTGACTTGCAGCACTACTGTGGCCTTCGGCTAGTGATTGAGATCTTTCTGATATCAAAGGTTCTTGCTCCCTCTCCTGGTCCATGTTCCATCCTTGGCTGGGCTGGCTGCGATCAGGCTCTTGGTTTGTCCCGTCATAATCAGCCTCAGAGTCCCCCTCCTGAGCCAGGGTCTCCTCAAAGCGCTCCAATAAAGACTGGTGGAGAGTGATGAAACTAGATTTACATCATAACCAAAGATGGTAACATTCTGTAAATATGTTTTAGGCACAGGAAATACAAGCAAAGAGAAAAACATAAGCCTTCCAATAAGTCTGAGCCAGACAAACAGCCCAGAGCAGGCCCCCAGAGTGCATTTTGAAAGAAACTGATCTAGCTTTGGTGTACAAGGATTATTCAGTCTGTTCCTGCACCAAAACTACTTGCAATTAATTATTTAATAAACAATATTATTAAAGCAGAAATGGACGGTTTAATGTT
>JAPZDW010000010.1:12035806-12046504 GCA_029814725.1 Acanthurus nigricauda
GTTAGCAACTTTTAACATTTTCCATAATGCAGTCACGCTCCTCAGTGCCAACAAAGCACTGTTCCTGCATTTAATTTCAGTTATTCGCTCTATGGTGAATAGATTGTGCAGATTTTGGGAGAGTGACGCTCTGGAGAGATGTCGTTGCACTTTTGTTCTGATGAATTTGGTTAAAAAGAAACTAAAAAAAACCACTAACATTCTGCTATTTCATCTTCTTAGAGCAGAACAGTTCTGTGAGTGTGTATGACTGGATGCAGACTATTAGCAGGCAAATAAGTCTCTAAACCTCCATCCATTACTTCTCATTTCATACTAACTGGAAGCGTTCTTAGCTATAAGAGGAGTTGAAAGCAACAGCAAGACTTCTGCAGTTGCAGTTGGTCAAAGAGGGCCATAATAACCAGAAATAGCATACATCTGTGGCTTATTACAGGAAGATAAGTGCTTTTCTGTAAACACTAATATGAAGAAAAATACAAAGCAAACAGAGAGGCTATGAAACCCAAAATTTAGGTGTATGCCACACCTGAGAAGTACATGGAAAAACCCCAGATTTACAAAACAACAGAAAATGGCAAACAATCACAAAAATGTTAGGAACTGCAAAAAAACGGAGCTGACATGTAAATTGATAATGGAAAGATAGCTCAAGTCAAAAACTGCCTTCAACTGATGTGGTGTGCAAGTCATGACTTTAAGTAACCGCTATTACTAATCCAGGTGGATTTTTTACATGTTGCTACCTTTGTTAGATTTTTAGATGTCCTGTATTTTTTTCCTTGTACTACATTAAGCAGTTTAATGCTTTGTATTTCTTATTTTGGTTCCACCATTTTTTTTACTTTTATAATTGTTTGACTCTCCTACTGAGGTCTGTAAGTTCTCTGATCAGCCACAGCTCCTTTGTCAGTTCATAATTAGTAAGTCTCTATGTGTGTGAGTGGCTCAGTTGAGGCCCCAGGTAGAGCCTCTTACCATAAGTACCATATTCAGCAGGGCTGGTGCCTGGATAGAAGCCTGGGGTGCCTGTTGGGACTGGGTACTGTTGGGGTGTAGCCACATATGTTGACCGGTACTGAAGAAACAAAGAATAAAAAGCATAGAAGGAGAGGAAAGGAGAGGAGGAAAAAGAAACAATATTATAAGATGAGCCATAAGAGGACTATAAATCATGAGTGCATACATAGACTTGTACAATGTTTCCTTCTAACAATAAACAGCTTAAAATCATTTCAAAGTACATACATTTTTGTGAATTTAATTTGACTAAATTGATTCAGACAAGAAAAATGACAATATGACAAATGTAAATAGTAGAAATTTGATGGGGGTGTCTCATTATTTGTTAATGTACCAACTGGCTCAGATAAAAATAAAATATGACAGCTACACTACTTGATAGGGGTGGAAAGAGTACTGGAAAAAATGTCAAAAATGTATTCAAGTACAAGTACTGTTACATATGAGTGAAATATTATTCAACTACCAGTAGAAGTAATTGTGCTAAAAAATACTCAAGTAAAAGTAAAAAGTATTCCTCTTAAAAAAAAAAAACTCAGAGCATTAGTTAGTTACTGATGATGTTTAATGTATTATCAATAACAGCCATTAAACACAGAAAATATCTGCTTCAAACAAAGCACTTTCTATGACCAATGATAAACAGTATGAATGGATAAAACAACTGTTGAAAAAAGAACAGGGAAGCACTGCCTGGTTCAAAGATTATCAGATTAGACAGGTGCTCTTCAGTTAGGCAGGTAAAATTGTGGAAAACGAAGTCCAGGAAGTCTTGCTATAATGCATATAACAAAGCAATGCAGACAACCAAAGGAAAAAACTAAAGCACCTCATCACTGGAAGATTAGATGTTATATAAATTTATTTAAGCAAAGGTAACAAATACGGCCAACGCGTATTGCCAGACCCTGATGAAGACTTAGGTCGATGGTCGCACTTGTTGCCTATGCTTAAATAAATTTACATGACATCTTATCTACCAGAAGATGGAGGGCCCCAGTTTTTTTTTTTTTGGTTGTTTGAATTACTTTACTATATACATTATAGCAAGACTTTATGGACTTTGTTTTCCATGGATAAAATGACCATTTGTGTTAAAATACACAGACAAAGCCTTTCTGTTAAAAGCATTCAATCCATTGCAAGCAAACAGCCAGACAATGGGCCTAATGGGAGTGTTAACACTCAAACACTGCACAATTCACTTTCTGAACCTTTGCTGAGTTTTAGAAGGAGCTGATTCTCCAAGTGGCACACGGTTCTTAGTTAATAAAGTATGGAGGTTAGCTGGTGGATTACTGGCAGCAGCCATCCCATGATGCAGCTGGACTCTGACTTGAGGATGTTGGAGGCTTTCACTAGTGGTTTCATGACGATACAATACTCTCTGAGGAATGCAACTTCTGCAACCTGTAAAACAAAGCGTGTGTCTGACATACAACTAAGACCATCACGATTATTGTAAGAATATACTGCATATACTAGATATCTAATAGGCCTGGGCGATAAACCGAAGATTTACCGTTAGCGAAATTTACTACGATAACCGACGTCATTTTGCTCATATCGGTAAATTTGGTGTTTTAATAAAAAAGAAAATAAAAGTCTGTTTTGTCTGTTTTGACTTTGTGTGCTGGTAGGCTATGTTCATTCCCCTTTAAGACGAGGTACAACGTGTGTAGTCACGTTACTCCATCCATCCAGTCTGAACAAGAAGGAAAACAGACTATTAGGAAATGGCTGATAGTTCAAATGAAGAAGCGGCTGACACAGCCGTAGATGAAGTAACGTCAGTCCAAGTTGATCCTGTTGTGCTTGTTCCGAAAAGAAATTCGACATCTGTCATTTGGAAATATTATAGATTAGGCCTGCACAATTAATCATTTTAAAACCTCGATGTAGATTCACCCCTAAATGCGATTTCATTTCTAAGTTACATTGATTTTTTTCCAAAAGCCGACGGCATGTGTCAGAGTTGTGACCAGCGCTACAAGGCTTCTCCCTTATCCAATGACAAAGCGCCTATTGGTCACACGATCCACGGCACGCAGAATCAAATAGTTGAGTTGCAAGTTTCTGAGGAGGGACTTGCAGAAATAACGTTTATCACAAGGAAAACTCAGTGAACAAATGAATGCAAAATGGATGTTGCTGAATGCCCAGGTAAAAAAAAAATAGTGGCAGAAAATCGTGATTTCAATTCAAAGTTAAAAAAAGATTCATACTTTTTCCTGAATCGTGCAGGCCTATTATAGATATACAGTGGTTGAGGATTTATCGTGCATTTATCGTTATCGAGGTAAAACTGCCCAACTTATCGTGATATTGATTTGAGGTCATATCGCCCAGCCCTAGTAGATTTGGATAAAGCTGTCCTGGTATTAAAACTACAAAATAAAGAACAAAGATGTCACTAGTGTCTCTCCTCAACCCTTTCTGTATTATCCGAGCAGGTGCCAAAAGTTGAATACAACTATGACCACAAGTGGATCACATGAAAGGCTGTGCAGAGAGGATGAGGTCAAGTCACAGTGGGTGAACAATAATTGAGTCTATAAAACAGCCAAAGCTTGGTGAGGAAGAAAAGGATTCAGAGAAGGTCTGAAGAAAAAAAAATCAAAAGAAAGAACATTTATTACCAAACAAACTGTTGAGAATATTTAGTTACTGTATAGATTGTTAAAATATAAAGCCGACTTCACTACTTTTTTAATTTTCACACTATTTTTTCTTTGGTGAGATGTACTGAAATCAATAAATATGAAAAAAAATTGTTTTGGCACACAGTCCTAATCTTGGGATCCACAACAAATCACCCCCTGGTGCATCCTATCGCTCTGCAGCAAAGCATATTCCTGATGTCTTTGTGAAGCCTGTTGTTATCCCCAGGCCCCTTAAATACTCAATCATGTTCTGCAGTTACCAGGGTGGGAGAGAAAAAATAGATATGGGAAATCATATTTTATGGTTTCCAGGGAGGAAATAAGTACCAATTCTGACTATGTTCCAGGATTTGATGTTGGGGGCTGCTGAATAATAGACGACCCTATTGGTAGTAGACACACTATGCCTCTCATTTTAGTAAGAGGACACCAGCTCATGCATTAAAGTGAATGCAAACAATTATAAAACCAGGAAATTGATGCCAAGATGCAATTGATCTTCTAATTGTGAGGCTTAAACAATGGCCAATCATCATTCTTATTCACTGAAGGTAATTTATGAGAGCCACATTCACCTCATAACACCACCAATCAATACAGAGTTTATCATTTTTTTAGAGATATACAATGCAAATCCATGTTATCTGTGCTGTACCACCTGCAATTTGTAAACCTAAACAAAAACCTGAATCAGCAAACCTTGGAAACTTTTACTGATTCACTGTATTGGGGAAATTTTTTCAGAAAAATATGTTGCCATTTTTAAAACTCTTAAAGAGAAGCATTTTCCTTGGCTTCGTTAAATCATCTCCATTCCATCAAAAATAAAAGATGCCGTTTTCCCTTCAGAAAAACAAGTGAAAAAAATCTAAGAAATGGGATTACTCTTAGGAAGCACACACTGTTTAAAGCTTTGCCAGCTATCCCTATTTCTCCTTTTTTTTACTAAAAATACTGAGAGTAAAATCACTGTGTTATGAACAGCAGCAGTGTATTTTTTTGTGTTAAATTGACAACATTATTGTAGTCCATGTGTATCTGTTCTAAATCTCATTTACAGCATGGGAATATAACCATTCTTACTTCAAAGTAAAGTCAAGTCTGAAGGCCTCAGTTGTCTGTACAAGTGATGACCCTGATAAGGTATTTTTAACATTTACAGGGACAACAGCAGCTGCAAAATCATCCAGTATTAAACAGCAAACTCTGATCCTGGTTCATAAATCACCTCCACAGTGTCATACAAATATAAAAAAACATCCCTTTACGTTTGGACTGAGGCTATGTCCTAAAACTAGACATAAAGTTAACTAAAACTTACGTCAACTAAAAAGTTCCTTTTGTACTATGGGTGAGCATGTTGGTTGCTGCTCCTGCTTTGGTGCTAACACACAAAACACAAGATAAGGAAATATCAGAGCACCTTTACCAAACACATCAAATTACTTTAAGAGGCACAACTCAACCAGAAAGACTCCCCACTTGCTTATTTTAAGATGGAAATGAAACAGTCAACAAACTATTTTAGTGACTTTCGTGCCTAATGACTCACAGTAAAACAAAGGAATAGTAAAACAGCAGGGTTGCACTTAGTGGCAGTAGGAAGCAAAGAATAAGTAGCAATTTTCTCTAAAAGGTTAAACATACAACCAGTGCTCTGTTTAATATTTTAGAAATATTTTAGCAGTTGTTTGAGAGGTACAAATGACTTGTAAAGAAAGGGGTGAGAAAGACTGCTGCCTAATAGGTGCCTACTCTTAAGCATCATATCGAAGTGTCACAGTTTTCGCAAGTCGAGCGGAGGAGAGAGGGAAAAAAAACTCACTAAGGATACAGGCAGTGCAGGCTGGTGGAGATAGTAATATTAAAAGAGCGGAAGATGCTCTTAATCATCCCAAAGGTGTCTGATGTGGTGTCCAGGTGCACTGACCCCTCTTTCCACCCATACAGTAAATGAAAGCAGATGTCAGTGTGCCAGTGTTCTCATAGCGCCCCTCTTTTCCTTAATAGTGGCTTCGCTCCTGCCCTAAGGCCCTGAGCAAGGATCACTTTATTCCGCTTGGATCCTCCTCTCTTTGCAGCCAGCTGCTGCCCTACTTGGGTTTCTCATTCTGTGCCAATGATTGCCCCCTCCGCTTAAAGCCTGTGCCATTTTGCTCAGAGGACTATTTGAATCCATTCCACCTTGAATAATTGTGTAGGTCAAAGTCCTGTGTGGAGGCACACAGTTTGAAAATGGTTTGACATGCAGGTTTGACTTCAGTTTCAAGCATTTGTGAAAACTGGTTCATTTGGAAATGCTGCATATGGCAGATCGGGTCTTTGTCTGGATATAAATTAAATTCATTGATTTTTTTCTTCTTACAAATAATTTCTCACTCCGCTTGAGAGTGAGCTGTCTTTTCAGTATTCAGTTTGGGCACCTCATGCAGTAATTGAACCTTTTACATTAGCACAGGCCATTTAACATTACTCAAACAGCCACTGCAACTCAGTAGAAAGACCAGAAAATGTTGAAGAAGGTGTCACATGAAGGAGTGTATTGTTTTATTGTTTTAATCACAGATAAACTTGGCAGGAACAGAGAGCGGCAGGTGAAACATGAGCCTTGTTGTGAATTCTGCACCAGGCAAAAGATTCAGTGGAACATTCTGTAAGATGTCGAGACGAGCCTCATTAAAGCCCTCTTCCCATTATCATTAGCTAGGTGGAGATGTGCAGCTGGTAATAGATGTGACTCTGTGCTCGTTAGGTGACCTAGTGTGCGTTTGTCAGGATTTAAAGGGTAGCTCTGTTCATTAAGAGCACATAAGCTATGGAAAGAAGGTTAAAAGGTAGTGCAGAGGTTATCCCCTTTACACCTCTATATGAGGTGTTGAGTGGGAGGTAAAATCTGAAAGAGGGCTTTTTGTTTGTGGGTGGGTAGGTGTGTTTGTGTTTGTGTATGTGTTTGTGTTTGTGTTGGGGAAGTGGGGGGGAGTGGGGCTAGGGGCATGTTAATCTTGTGTCTTTTCTGTTTCACTCACTATTAACATTTGCTACATGTTTATGAGCATTTGCTGAGTCATACACTTGGATTCGCTGCGACAGGACAAGCAGTGAGTCAGACATGCCATGCCATACACAGAGCGAGAACTGACAGAGACAGACAGGAAGTGCAGTCACGAAGAGACATTCTTGGAAGTCCCTTTAGTCCTTTACTGTCCATCCCCGATGCAGTGATGGAGACACAAAACAATGGCTCTCCTGTATAATAAGCACCTCCAGCCACTTCCTGTCTGAAATGTTTTGCCCAGTTTCTCATTTGTGCCCGTCAGAGTTTACACCTTCAATTGTGCCTGCCCTCTTCTCATCTCATGCAGTCTGCTTCTATATTCATCAGCAGAAGGGCCAGGCTAATGTTTTTTTCTTTGCTACCTCCTAACACTGACATTTTCCTTGCAGACTTCAGTGTGGACAAAGTTTCAGATGTGACCGCAGTAGACAAGTCCTGTCTATGTTTTTCAGTTTGAGGAATGCAGGTGCTTGTATTTTGTTGTGTTGTGGAGTGGTGAAGGAAAAGGGCAAGGTTCAACAAAATTCAATGTGTACCAGTTATGCTGGTAGTAAATGACCTTTACAATAAATGAATTCCTTTTTTCAGACCAGAAAGAGATAAGCAATTCATCCAGTCGCAATGAAGCAAACTTATATTCTGAGTTAACTTTATGTCGACTTTTACCCTGCAGGTAAACATGAACTCAGGGTGCCAGTAAACAATTCCTGTGCAGTCAGGCCTAAAATGCATGTGGGCACAGACATCCACAGTGCTACTCCATGGAGCAAAATAATGTAAAATAGTAAATTTCTGGGACTAACAGGCTGCAGGCCTAAGTTACTTACGTGAGCTGGGACTTAAAATTTGAACAGGAGCTGTTTCCGTAGGTGGGGATAAATATTCTTTTGAAATCCTTGTAACATGCATGATAAACCTGAGTTCAAGACTCTTTAAATTTTGAAAATGGTGCACTGCCACATCACTGTTTCTCTTACACCACCTCTAATTTTTAAAAGTTCATGTTAGATTTATGTCTATGCATGTTCTCATTCATCCAGGGCATGATTATTCTGGGCAAATAAATCAAAGGCTAGTCACAAATTTATTTGCCCAGAACATGTTAGATTTACTTTTTCTAAAGTTTCTGAAAGCAATTTGATAAAAAAATTAGAAGCACAGTTTTACAGTTGTTAAACTTCCCATGTAGCAGCTTAGTTCATCACTTACTCAGCCACTTTGGTAAACTGCACCAACCGCCTGCTGGCATTTTGTGTTCCTCTCGCATCATTTCTCAGAAGTCTGTTTCAGCACACTATGGATCAGTGAGTGTGAAAGCATCCCAAAAATATTTCACACAGTGGGTGTAACTGACTTTATTTAGAGATGGAGCGAGAAAGGGACATCTGTGAGGAGGAGAGAACTTTGTCAGAGTAGAGTTTACCATTGTAATTTAGTCAAGCTCTCGCCAATGACTCCAGTTTACCATGAAAATGTTTCATTCTATTTGTGCAACCTCCAATAACCATTATTTCCCTGCCTTGCTTCATCTCAGAGCAGACACCAAGCAAAGTTGAGTGGAATTGTCATGGTTTGCCACGTTTGGGCTGGTCTTAAAAAATCTCATTAAACTGTCGGAGAGAGGAATTAGGAACATATTTCTGGCTGTTAATGGGGTAGATTGCGCTTATATCCAACCCTCAACAGCTGTCAGGGGTTTTGAGGAGTACTGTTATCGGTCACAATAATGTCTGAAGTGAGTACACTAAAGTAACTGTAATTATTACCTCCCTCCTGTCTTCACCGGTCTGGACATATTGGACAAGAGACCTATCACATATTATTGGTTGGCCTGTTGTGGCCTAGCAAGAGTTGGATAATTCAGAACTATAACAGATGCTATTAAAAATATGTGTATGTGTGCGTGCCCATGTGTGTGCATGTGTGTGTATTCATGTGTGGCATGCTTGTGTATGCCTGTATAAATTTAATTTACTCATAATTTCCCCATCTTGACAGCAAAGAATCCAATAATTTATTTGTGACATTCAATGGGAGCAATCTATCTAACTCTTAAGTGGGTAAAAATGTTGAGGATTCTTAAAGGAAGAAAACAAATGCATCCAGACTTTTTATAAAATCAATAGTATATTTTACTCATCTTGTTATGCTTACTTAGAGGTCCGATGTTGCATTGTACACAATTCATGGTCGACTCGCAATTATTTACAACCTGTTTCACCTGTTTTTTTAACAGGCAGTGGCATTTTCAATGAAAATGACAGGAAAACAGCTACCGTGGCTATTTCTGTTGCAAACAGCTTGTACGCTGAATGATCAAATAAAATAAAATATATAAAATAAAGGAAATTAGTTTTTCTTGCTTTAGAGGATGAAAGTGTCACAAGAATTGAATGTGCATAATGTAAACTGCAGGGTGCATTACTGAACAGAAGTGAAAGGTGATGCATTGGCTCAACAGCAAAGAGTGTCTGCAGTCTAGCCTACACACACTGAGAGAAGTTAAGTTAGTTAATTGACTAGAAATCGAACGGTAGTAATGAGGCCCCGTTTCATAATGCAAACTGAGTAAAAGAAGTACCTACTGCTCTAAACAGAGTATATACATCCAAGTTGAGGGTCAGCAAGGCATTAGTTCTGTAACCTTTATCATCATTTTGTGTTGAGGGCTGAGTGGAAGTTTACATTTTAAAAACTTGCAAAAGAACACAGATGGAGTGGCACTTGAAACTGTAGGCTATAATTATCAGAATAACTCTCCTGCTTAACATTTGATAACGTAGACTTTATTTCCCTAAATAACCTTGCTTTGCAAACCCAAGCATCTTAAGTAAACACTGTAAGCTTGTTTCATCTACTAGGCAGTTCACTGGGATTGAGTTTTTGAGGAGAGTAAACATTAGGGCTGGGGGATTAACACAATTTTCAGGAATTATTTAAGCTTACAATAATTATAAAAATAAAATTATCAAAATAAAAGATTATTGGGCAATGTTTCATTTTGCACTGACACTCTCAATTTGTCTCGTTATGTAAGTCCAGTGCATCCATGTCCTTTACAGCAATACAATACAAAGACAGCCATAGATTTGTTAAAGATACACATTTATAGGTGCTGTAATAGCAATGGTGCTTGATAATTAAACAGCCCAAAACACACATGTACAAATGTAGCTATTACCATAATGTCTGCTACTGCTGAAAATTAGCAATTAACAGAAGTTGAACTACTTCAACTAATCAATGGTACGCTATCCAGCTGCCACAGACGTATTGAAGCCAGTGAGATCACTGAATTTTGTGAAATCAGTCACCACAATGTTAGGAATGATAAAACAGCTGATTCTCATTATTTTGAATGATATTGTGACTAAGCCATTCTTCTCCTGGCCTCCTGTCTTTGATGCTGCATGCCAAATAACAGTAAAATACTGAGTGATTAAATAAAGGATTATTGCAAGGATGCCTGCAAGAAAGAATGTAATTTGGATTGATTTTTTTTATATGAAATAATACCCCAGCGTCAACAAAGCCTGAAACCGCTACCTTGCAGATAAATTGTTCATTAGAAGAAAGAGCTGGGGGAATCCAGAAAAGATACATATAGAAGAGGCAATAAGTGGCAATGATGTAGTCTGGCTTTCTTCCATGGAAGTAAATTGGATTGGTAAGTTAAGCCAGTGCCTTGGGCTCACTCTCCAATCCACAAAGCTGCCATCACTATTGGCACATGCATTGAGACACTAAAAAATAGATGATTTGCTATATTATAGCTATTCAGACAATACTATCAACTAAACATCTGGATCTCTTGTTTTCCTATGAGATTGGTGTGAAATAATTTCTCCTATTTCAGAAAAATAAAATATTATTTTCCCTTCAGATAAATGTAATTTAATGGTTGCTCCTTGCCTTTTGTTTATCATCACACTTGTTTAATAGGGATGCAAAACTAAG
>JAPZDW010000010.1:12468797-12479259 GCA_029814725.1 Acanthurus nigricauda
CATTGAGTGTGTGTCACTAGGTTTATTAGTTTTCTTCACGTTTCCTTTTAACAGGACCACATTCTTTGATAACAAAGCTTTAACAGACACGAAAACAGCTACTGAATTCCTCTCAGCTTACATATTCTCTGGGCCCTGATGGCGTAGAATGCGTTTGTCCAACCTACCTGGTGTACCATGAGAGACTGGACCTGCCTCTTCAGGACCTGCATGCGAGCTGTAGTGACCACTGAACGGACATCAGGCACCACAATTTCACTGAGGATGTCACTTATGAGTCTGTGGTTCCTCTGAAAGCGGGCAGCTGCTGTGTGTTTCACTGAAAAGCCATCGTCGTAGTCTGGACAGAAGAAATACAGAACACTTAATTGACCACTATGTTAAAGGAAGAGAGGAGGTTAACACCTCCGTTCCACGCAATTTTGACTTGTGCCTGTAATTAAGAGTAATATAAAAAGTATACTAAGTTAAAAAATACATATCTTTACAGATGGATAGAAATGCCACTTGCAGAAGATAATTTTGTGTAATTTTTGCTGCTTAGTCTTTGACATGTCATTCGCATCACTAGTGAAAAAACTGAACTTAATATGTTACACAGCTAGCACGCTACCAATTTAGCCAAATGCGCCTTCAAAGTTTTTGCACTGAATAAAATAGCCTTTAGGTCATTTGTTTATATTATGCTAACTACCAGTTGCACACACTGCATATGGTCTTGTTGCAATAATGGACTTTTGGTTGACTCAAATTCGTACACAAAGTTATGTCGAAATGAAGCAACTGCTTACATTTACACATGCTCGGCAAGATGTCTGTCTTAAAATGATCTTTGTTTCCAGAGCTTTGTTGCAACGGAACTGCACTGTACTTAATCTGTATTCATGGTTTTAAGCAATAAGTTAACATGTTAGATACCATGGTTGAGTCTAAATCCAAAACTTACCATCAGGGTCTTCAGCGGGCTGGATGCTCATGTATGGCTCTCCTTTGTCCATACGACTCTGCCTCTGCCTGCTCTCCTCCTCCATCGCGGCCTCCGCTCGGTTTTTAGCGTTGACATATGCCAGGTATGCTGGTGAGTTGTGGTACGCCTTTAATGAGTCGTTGTACTCAATCTAATAGGGGAACAGAGAAATGGCAAATTATCTGTGTAAGATAATTCCATGACCTGATCTGTCAGTCTAGTGACTTTTTTTTAAAAAATCTAGATGTTTTAAATCTGTCTGTTTCAGAATATGAGCTGACATTTGTGTGAAAGAAAAAAAAAACTGAAAAATTGAAAACTGAAAAAAAAAAATTGAAATTCAGCAAAAATGCACCCAACGGAGCATGCTAACATGGAGCACAGCTAATGTGCTAAATGATGTAGCACATTAACCTTGCTGCACCAGTCATAACAACAACACCAAAATTAGCACTAGCACTGTATTTTAAACATCACTGCATTACAAACATGAAAACTCCAGCCAGTCTGCCAGTGGAAAAGCTTCTTCATAATGATTCATCCTTCACTTTCAATTTACTTACATTCCACTTAGGTCTTTTTCTTACATCTTGGACATTTGCAAAGAGGTTAGAGTGTGTTAGCGGAGCTTGAATAATGTAGCACAAGACTGCTGTGTTTTGTTGCCTGCAGAAGCTCTGCGCTCAAAATGCAGCAGTCTTGTGCTACATTATTCAGGCAGGGGGATCCAGCAGAAAGTGCTGGTCAGTAACAACAATTGAATGAGCACTGACACTGAAACTAAGAATGACAGGACAAAGGGGATTCAAAGGCAAACACAAGAGAGAACTTGTTAAAGTTTAGTTGAAAATTATTTTACCCTTTTTTACAAGAAAACTTAGAAACAAGGAAACTTTTATATATTACACAATGTTGAAATAATTAATGTGTTCAGTCTCCTTGCTGGTTGCTTCAAAACATTCAGGATAACATATCATTTTTGCCTTTTGTTAGCAGGTGACTCACTTTAAAACCAAAGTCCAGGGACTTACAATATAACAACCAACATAAGAGCTCAAAGCTGACAAAAGACTTAAGTAAAAATAAAACATGAAACACAGAATCTCAGGCTGAGAGACACTGAGACCAGTATTAACCTCTACTTCCCGATGCTTGCACTGGAGCTTTTAAGCGCTTCTCTTCCACAGCCAGGTGCACCTCGTTGACCAATCAAGATTAAATGCACCTGGACAGAGCTGAAGGAGACAGGGGAGGAAAAAGATGCAAAAATATGTAGCTGTACTGGCTGCATACTTAGTTGTATTTTTCTGTTATATAGCATACAATAAACAAATAGAACTTATAAAACTGTTTGTTTTTTTGTTCTCCTAACATGAACATTTTTTATAATATTAGAAAAGAATAAAATTAATATTGTAACATGCATCAACTTGTGCACGAATGGTTTACATGTTCACTAGTCAACTAGGAAAATCTTTAGTCAGAGGCAGCCTTAATCATTTCAGCAGAATATTAAATAACTATTATGCTTAATTTTGTACTGTAGGGAGCATACGACAAGGGTGTAAATCCATACGAAACATTAGCCAATAAAGTATGTGTATACTGTACCCAAAGATCGAACTGTCCAGGCAAGTGCCAAGTGTCTTTAGTAAACCTGTGAAAAAACTCCAAGGGTGTAGAGCTGAAGAGTCCTTGACTGTGAAAATGTATGAAAATAGAAGGAGGAAGGATTTGAATAATGAATGCCAAGGTGAAACAAGTCTGGGATGCCCAGGTATGGATACTGTATGATTTTACACTAATAAGGACAATAATCACGTTGTCACCTCCGGAGGAGATCCATGTGCAAAAATCTCCGATCCTCCAACAGCACTTTTACTTCCTGCACAGCACACAGCCTACAGCTTCCAGCTTCTGATCCTGCTATCCCCGATCATCTTATCCTCCGATCCTCTAACAGCACTTTTAGTTCTCACACACAGCACATAGCACACAGCCTCCAGCAAAAAGCCTCAAGCCTCCAATCCCCAAAACTCTGCACCTCAGTTCCAGTTTTAGTTCCAGCACACAGCCTCCATCCTCCAGCCTCCGACCATCTAATCCTCCGATCCTCCGATGGCAATTTTAGTTCCTGTACACAGCGCACAACACACAGTGCACAGCACACAGCCTCCAGCCTAAAACCTCAGAATCCAATCCTCTGATACTTCAACAGCACTTTTACTTCCTGCACAGCACACAGCCTACAGCTTCCAGCCTCTGATCCTGCGAACATAACACAATTATGTCATTAGTGACATTAATAACATTAAAGGGTGTCGTTTGTGATATTATTACAACAAAGGTGTCATAAGAGAACTTGTGTCTGTGGAGGAGGTGCTGGAGGAAGTTGGAGCTCTTATAGCTGGGGTCTCCCCATGGCATGGCTGAGCATACAGGACACACCTGAAGACACAGTCACAGAGCTCATTTTAGTCCTGTTTCTGCCAGATTTTGTAATAAATACTTGTGAATGAATATCACTAAATCACACACACCAGCATGGTTTGGACTGTTTTTTTTGTAAGTTTTTTTTAAGTCCTTACAAAAGCATGTTTCTGCCTTTTTGACAGACAGAAATAGGCAGTCAACACGCTTAAGAATTATACAATTTCATACAAAATTTTGTGTGAAAATGCTAGTTTTAAATGTAGGTAAACCTGCTAAAAATAGTGATTAATCTCTCTCAATTGCAAGTAAACAGGCTTCTTTGATGTGTTTTATTTCTGGAGTGTCACATTCATATTCACAAATAGTAAGTAAGTGACAATGCAATGGTGTTAACTTTTTATGTCTTTTACTTAAGTCATCTTTCAAACTTAGTGCCAACTGAACAATGTTTTTGCACTGCTTGAAGTTGATGCTCCCAGCTTAGAGAAGCATAGATTACTGCTAACACAAATGCATAGGAATGTACTGCTCTAGACAAGAACAGCAGCAAACACATTTAATCCACCTTAATGACCAGCTGAAATAATCCAAAACAGTTTCAGTTTAGGCCATATTTTAATTTTTTTTGCTTCATCTTCGAGTGTTAATGACATTCAATGTGCTCCTCCAGACCACATCTAAGTAACGCAGATATACACTTTCTACAGAGCGATGCTCTTAGGGTTAGATGATCAGGTAAGGTAGCTCAATACCTAGATAGCTAAATATAGCTAAATATTCATATGCACTGGTTACAATAATACGCTACATCATAAAATCAGCTAAAGGGTTTCCATAGAGATTCAGTGTAACACTCAAAGCAAGATCAATCCTCTTTAAAGCAGACCAAAGAAACAAAACCACATGAACACAGACAAAGCACACAAACACACTTGTACACAAAGCCAATTTCTTAAATAAGAAATAGCAATCATCACCATAAACTACAGATCAAAACATCCAGTTATGAAAAGCCACTGCATTATCACAGCAATTGTGTGTCAGGGCACATTTTCCTGGACAGTAGGAGGAAGTTTAGGATGTCAGGCTGGGGTCTGCCTGAGGAGGAAAAGGACTAGAGGACTGCTACAGGATGACCTCTGCTGTCAGCAAGGTTAGCATCTACAGCTTCAAACACAAGGCAAGAGCTCCCTCTAGTGGGAAAATGTGTAGAAACAATAGAGACATTAAACATGTATATACAGTAAGTGTGTTGCTTCAAATAAACATGTTTGTAAGTGTTCAAAGTGCATTTTTCCCATGTGAATATTTGTCAACATAAACTTTATTTACATTAAATGTATCAATACATAGTAAAACATGCCAAACGCTGGGTAATCAATCCTGTAGAAGCTTGGTGAACTCATCTGGCCCTGCAGTGAGTATCAGACTTTGTGGCTGTGAATCTACAGGGCCCTCTTCAGCCTCCACCATTCTCTTACCTTGACCCAGCAGCACCTTTAAGCTGCCTTTAAATCCTACACTCACCCTGGCAAAGAACACATACTACATTATCTACATGGTATCTGCTTTGCCTAAACTACCATAACTGGCCCCACTGGCTTGATAAAGCATATTCATCCTAACACCCTGGCTGGCTCAGTTGTCCAACTATCATCACTGGATAACTGGTTCAACTAAATCATTAGCCACTATATAGCAACTGCACAGGCATCACAAAGGTTAAATGAGTTATACTCCTTGATGTGTCTTCACCAAAAGGGGAATACAGCATCAATATGAATTCATTGAGTGTGAGATTGCAGGTAAGTTTACACCAAGCAACAGCCAAACCATCATCCTCATGGGAGGCAATAACAATAACATCGACCATAAAGCTGCAATGATTATTTGATGATGATTGAGATGATTTTAAAAAATCTGAAAATTTAATTATCAGGTAATCATTTATTGGAATATTTTAGACATTTTTTTTTTAAATGTGGTTTCAGAATATCAAGTTTTTTTCTCTTTCGAATTTCTGTGAAAAAAAACATGTTCAGGTTGAGACTGCTGATCAGAAAACCAAAGTTATCTGAAGACATCACTCTGGACTGGAAGAAACTGAGAGGAACATTATATAGACTAATCAGTTAACCAAGTAAATAATTTGCAGGTTAATCAATGTGAAAAGTAATCATTAGTTGCAGCCCAAATCAGTAGCTTGTTATAACAAAATGACTGGATATGCTCTCATTAGCCTTTTTTACCGGTTGCATGTTCTATAAAACAGTTGCATTTGTAAAAACAGTTTGATTAACTTAACTGTCATGTCAGTTTTTATACAGAGCAGAAGAGCACTTCACAACACTGTCCTGCAAAAGATAATCACCCACTAAAAAGTTTAAACTCATGTTTAATAAGTATCAGTTTGTTGATGCCACCAAAAAGGGTGTTTTTAGTTTTTACAGTTTTAATTAACACATTCAAATGTCTACTGAACTTAGGGCCTCAGGAAATTAGTTTTGTATTCAACTTTTTGTAGAGACTTAAATATAAGAAAACACCTTCTGTATCTTCTATTTAATTTAAGAAACCTTACAGCAAACCTCATAATATTATAAAGTCATAAATGTTTCTATGAGAAAATAATCAAGATGGGATTAGGCCTACTGCTGCCTCTCTGTGTTTGCAGCATTTCATTTATCTCACATCTAATAAAGTGGAAACTGCAGGTCCACCAACACATTCAGTCTTCTTCCACATTTTAACTCTTACTGTGTCACTCTGCTCCTTATCAAAAAGCTGTTAAATACAGTTAAATACTGCAGTACTCAGCTGTCTGTCACTACCTACATGTGTTAGAGGAATGAAGGTATATTCTGCGCAGATTTGACAACATGTCATCCTTTGCACTAACAATTAAAGACGAACATGTGACCAAGCTTAATTAATACCTTTGTTAAACTTACAATGCTGATATCATTCCCCCACAGAGAAAAATATTTGTTAAGGAGAGGAAGGCCCATGACTTCATGAAAACGGAACATAATACAAAATAGATCATTGGACATTGTCAGTTGTAACTTCTTTGATTTTAAAAACGTGAACGTGTAATTTTTGTAGTTGTTTAGCAATGCAAATACACAGTGTCATTGACAATTTCATTCAGTATTTAGAATTTAATCTTCTAACGGCTGACCTGACTTATATCAACATAACCAAGAAAGCATGCACTAACGTTAAATACCAAAAAAACATTAAAACATGTTTGCTGTTTAGAGACTAACTCAGTTAACTATCACTGTGTAGAGTTTCCATTTTCCACTATTTGACTTCCTGTTTAAGTTTCACTTTCATTTCTTCAGAAATAGAAATCTTCTCCGTTATCGTTGCACACAGCTGTCATTATTGTGCAGAAACCAACCGAGGAAACTTGGCGGTAGGTTGATACAATTTTATAATACAATATAATTTCGTAAAGAAGAGCAAGCAAAGTTTATTTCAGTAAAGTTTGTAGGATAGTAGTCAAGATGATGGTAAGAACACTAACCTGTGTATAAGTTTAGTCGCAGCTTTGTAACATTTGATGAATGCTTGGAAGCAGACTGGGTGATTTAAGGAGCGAGCTAGCATCAGTTAGCTAGCTATCCCAACGGTTTTAACGTTAATTAACGTGGATTTACTCGGTTTGATAATGAACTGGATCATTTAGATTGCATTATTCAAGCACATTGTTTTTTACTTGTTTTTTTTGGTACAATCTACATATAAATGTATGGAGGAAATGAAATTAATCATTAAAGATATTTTGTGCTGTAATCATTATTAGGTTTATACAAAAAACATATTTTATAGCACAGACATTAACTTGTGCTGCAGCTGCAGTTTGTACTACATCGTAGAGGATTTTCAGAAAAGAAGGAACCCAGTGCTGTGCTGCTGTAGGATCCAGCGTTTATGGACTCATTTCCTGTAGCACTTTACAACCCCTTTCTCTTCAGTCACAGTCACATGACCATCCCCACCCACCTGATCACCTGTTCCCACTCTCCCTGCTCATCCTAACAGTATGTCACCAGCCATTTTCCAGTTCAAAGGGCCGTTTATGCTACTTGTGATTTTTTCATGTAGAAGTGGATTGATTGTTTCATGCCTGTAACCTGCATCTGTGTCATCTGCACCTGCCCACCTGCTTGACCTTCTGCCAGATTATTTTTGGATTCCTTACTTCTTTCTCCTGTCTGGGTTTACTAGCCTGATTTGGACTATTGCCTTCCACATGGCCTTGTAAGCATTAAGCATTAATTTTCCAAATACATTTTTGAACATTGTGTAGATGACATTTTTCAAGTGAAAGACCAAGC
This sequence comes from Acanthurus nigricauda, assembly GCA_029814725.1. Classification (NCBI taxonomy): domain Eukaryota; kingdom Metazoa; phylum Chordata; class Actinopteri; order Acanthuriformes; family Acanthuridae; genus Acanthurus; species Acanthurus nigricauda. The sequence goes on from JAPZDW010000010.1 coordinate 12,476,544, forward strand.
GCACTAGAGCTATTGTCTGCTCTCTTGCTTTATGCTTGTCCTCTGATGTATGTTATTCTTCTCCTAAGCAACTTCGGCAGCCCTGCGGGCCAGATCAGCAGCAGCAGCAGCAGCGGTGGTGGCATATTTGGTGCACCTGCATTTGGCATGACCCTAAATGCTGAAACCCAAAAATCTGCAACTACACTTGGTATGAGCAAAGCTACAACCAACAGCTCAACAGAGAAAAAGGAAAACAAACTTTTGTTTGCACTCCAAGGTGATCTACTTAACAGTTCAAGGTCGAGAAAACAGTCAAAGCTCATCACTGCCTCAAGATGTGTACTGCGAAAAGGTTGGCGTCATTGCCTTTCATAGTTCTTCTTCATTGTCTGGATACTATTTTCCAGTTTTCAAAAAATTGATGCATACTTCAAAATCTCCTCATTTGATACAGAAAAGGGGGAAAGGGCTTTTTTTTTTTTTTAACAAAATCTTACAAATTGACCTTTGAAACCCTGAGGAGCTCCCCTACACTGCTGATCATCTGAATGATGAAACCTGTCAGCCATCAGCACGGCATGAGCTGTAATTGGTCTCCTTACATTTCTCACACCCTGTCACACAGCTGTATTTCCTACACTGCTTTAGACGCTGTTACAACAATGTATTCAAACAAAGAAGAAAAACTGTAACTTCAGTTGGATGATATAATACCAAAAAAATGTATAGCCTACATTTTACAAAAGTTTGTATTACTTGCATAATGCCTGTTTTCAGATGGCGCTGAACCTGTCTGTTTTGTGGCTCGGGTCTGAGAAACTAGCAGAATATTTTTCTGACATCACTGTGTTTTATTCACTCATACTTCTAGAAATAATAATATAAATAATGGTAATGCAAATAATAACAGTTACAATAATAACAGTACTTTGTCCAGTAAATTTGAATGTTATATCAAATTTGCAAAACCCAGACTAACTCTCGTATAACACAGGATCTCACTGCTTCCTGCTTTAAATAATATGGTTATAATTTAATGTTTACACTGTCAGAAACCATTTCTGTTCACAAATATAGTGATGCAGGTTGCTTCTTTGTTTTCCTGGTTGGAGCTTTGGTTTGCAGAGAGCAGTGCAGACATGCATGTGATAAAACAAGAACATGAAGAAGTAAAAACAGGTGGGAACCTGCTTGTATTTCCTTCCACTTCCATCACCTTTAATCATATCTTCTCTTTATTAATATTCCAGCAAAAACAAGAAGAAACACAAAAAACAAAAACAGCAAAGGAATTTAAATTAGATAAATGAGTCAAGAGGCCTCTCTGTAAATGCACCCTCATTACCCATTAGTGATCAGAGTCCTGACGTTCTCCCAGGCTGTCTTCACCAGTGCTACCTCCCTGAGAGCCTCTCCAGCCAGTTCACTGTCTCTTTGGGCCAGCTGGCTTCCCTTCTCCTCCAGCCACCTCTGAGAATGCTGCAGGGACTGGAGCTCGTCCTCCAGCTGGACAAAGAAACGCAGCCTGGGAAAAATAGATGTGGGAGAAAACAATGGGGATTACTAGTATGATTCCAACATAATATACCTCAATTTTCGGGAGATCAAATTTAAATAGATTTGTCCATTTCATTTGTACTGTATATTCCTGAAGGGATTGGTACACAGTAGGTGTTTGAGACAGAATCCACATATGAATATTTCTTATTTATTTTCTCAACAAAAGGTCTGGGAAGCTTAGTTGAGGGGATAAAAAAAGGCCCTTTTTCGTGCACTTTACAAAACACCAATAAAAACTTTGCTGATGCCAATTATCCAAATATATCTACTGGCCTAAAGTTTCTTTGTGACCCCGTACACACCTGTTTTGAAAGGCCTGTACAGAGCTTTCTCTGGCCCCTTCTTGCCTCGCTTCATCCTCTAGTTTTGTCAGATTCTTCATCACTTCCTCCTTTCTCTCTCTGAAGGAGCTCCACAGGGCCCCTAAAGCGTCTGCTTCACTCTGCCTCCACCCAACGCCCCTCTGAACCTCCTCCAAAGCCATTGTGAGAGCCACTGCCTGTCCCCTGCAAGATGTTCTCCCCTGAGGATGACTCACATCTCTGGAGCCACGCCACTCTGCCCCACAAAGGTGAAGGTGTGCTTTGCTCAGCTGCCCATCTAACCCAACTGCCTCAGCCTCAAGCTTGGCCACGTCTTTAGCAACCTCCCCTATCCCACGATGCAGTTCTTCAGCTTTGGAGCGGTCCCAGCTCCCCCTCCCTTCCACTGCCTCATGAAGGCGGCGAACAGCTTTAGCTGCTACTACATGCTTCTCAAAAAAAGTCTTCAACTCAGTCAGGCACTCTGCACGGAGGAGCAGGAGACGCTGGGATTCAATGAGTGGCTGTAAGCAGTCCTCCCTCCAGCCCTGGAGCCGCTGTTGGGCCTCCAGGGTGGAGCAGTGAAGCAAAGAGGACTCTCTTTGCTTGAGAGTCTCTCTCAGCTATGCATGTGCCTGTAGTTGCACCTCATGCTCCTACAACAAGATTACACAAATTTGTATAAGCTCCAAGAGTAATCAATACAAACTTGCTTACTGTAATTGCTCTAATAAACAGAGCCTCTGAAAGACGCGACTGCTGAAAGCAAATTATTGATTTAGCACCTTCAACTTTGTGTTTGCAGCCTCAAGATCAGCAATGTCAACCTGGGAGGAACTTCTCAAGCCAGACAGAAAGTTTTCACTCCTTTG